>JAOPTZ010000015.1:3182003-3194119 GCA_027564475.1 Doxocopa laurentia | reverse complement strand
CCGATCTTACGCCATCGTCAATGGAGGTTGCGTACGCATTCTAATCGATGGAATAACCCGATAATCTGAGCGCGTCGTGACATCCGAAACAAGGGACCTCGCCTTCGACAGCGACGACATTATTGTGTGCGTGTCTGTGCTGTGTATGGGACATTCACTTACGTAATCTTATTGTCAGGGTCTTGCAGGACGTGACGGACTTTAGTCGGCTTATCACCTCCGTCTGTATAAATACTAGCCTGTCTAATCAGATTCATATGGCAGACAGTTTGATCGAAACAATTTTGCAATAAGCGCTTCAGGTGCTTGGAGACTGATTCGATTTCAGAGTTTCTATGTAGATTTACGTTACGCAAAAATACCACGGAGATCCAATACCAATCATTTTCAATTGAGGTGATTATAGAGGTGCTAGTAGATTTATTTTTATAATTCCATGATGCTGTGTAGAAATTCGTACATAGCAAAGTTCCTTTAAGATTTAAATCAATATTAAATATACAAGAAAAAAACATCTTATAAGTTAAAACTTTTACGTAAACAACAACGCTGTGAACATTTTAATTTATCGATATATCAGTTGATCTTTTCCGGGGCATCCAACGAATCACAATATGTATCTGTCCTTGGCGATAGTATCGAAGTATATAGAAACGAACACTGAATAACAAGGACCACCGGCTGAACGATATTTAGTATGTGTATTGTGTTCGTAAGGTGATACGATGGGAAATATTTCACATTTAAATTCTGTTAAAGAGTAACAGGACTCCTTACAAGCATTTACATATATACATGGACGATTTAAAACGCCTACGCGTCGATCAAAACAATCTCAGTTTTAAGTATCAGATGATATATTAAAAAAAAGAGTTCTAAGTAATTCTTTTAAAACGTTATTACTATAAAAAACATTCAAAAAGTTAACACCGTAACTATAGTTTCTAAAATTACGAACGTTTTACGGAAGTCGAATTAATCGATTTACTTGTCCACGTAATCAACAATAACTGATTAAATAAAAAGTCTTGCTTTTACTTTAGGTACCTTAGGTAATTAGAACATCATATTAGGTTCATATTAAAAAGGTCATTTTATTTATTCTTGATTTCTATAATACAGTACAAAACTTATATTAAGAGAATACGTAATACACAAAGTATATAATTATGTATAATTGCTATATACCAGTTGTTTTCAGTCGAAGAAACATCGAAGCGTCGCTAAATATCATTTGGAATTGCAAATGAATCGGCCGTTTACATCGTGTCGTAAACCCGGTGATATGATCCAGTCAGTTTTCGCACCATTAAATTTTCGGACCTCTTCTCTCGATATTGTTATTGTAAATATGTCTCATTTGCCGTAAATCCCTATATTTTCTGATTATATTTTCTTTTTACGATACGTAATGTACAAATAATATTCAAAATATTTAATTTGAGTATTTGTTTGTTTTATAATTCTGGATCGATTCATACAGAAAAATGCAGTGTTTTACCAGTTCAATAAATGTGATCACGTATCATTTAACTTCTTTCTTTCATAAAATGCTTTGGATATTTTTCTGAATCTGTATTTCTTTTCACCAAGTCAACTAAATCCCGTAACTTATCGAAATATGCGCATAGCATCACTACTTAGTATCTATACTTTGGCCGTTTCTGTACCATCGAGTGAAGTCCGTTTGATTGCCAACACCGTGGGATAAAAATACTTATAATATATAATAATAGCAGAGCCTGTTTTCATTTGTGTTTTCTGTAAATAAATATAAAAATTTGTTTGTATAGATTTTTATTTATTCTTAACACACCGTACTTCTATAATGAATTTGCCTATAATTACATAATTTATTTTATATTTCATTAAAAATTGGATTTTCTTTAACGTAATATAAATTAATTCACACTCAATTTTAAATATTAATTGAATCACAGAAGCATACAAAGCTACTGCCTATAGCTAGCTTAATAAATAGACTAAGAGAATTTTGTTTAAATAACCGTGGGATACGAAGCCATTTTACATACATACTTATCGTAGAGATAACACAACCTGACACTTGTTATGTCTCAAACTCGTCCTGTCACCAGACCTATTGAAATATATACCATACCAATATAAGCTGATCTCGAAATGTATTTTACATTCCACATTTGTCCCGTATAATGAGATCAGTGTGTAATGGGGAAGGTCAATTTATAATGGGTAAAATGCACCCGTTGGCTCGCTTTCGGCATGCTTTGGAATAAAGTCGTAAACGTCGAGTCGAGTGCACTACGCCATCGTTCTACTGTCATTTACACATACAAAAAAAACTTAACAAAATGTCCGTCTATATTACGAGTACCCATAGGATTTCCAATAAACGTTGCCCCGGGAAGAACTTAAATAGGACGACGAAGTTTTGGTAGAATACGACTTAAGTTTTCCAACTCAGCTATATCTTACTGACGCCCCTTCCCTTTATACTTAGGAAGATCTTAGATAATTAAGTGTGGCAACTGCCTACAAATATATGTTGTGTTTTATAATCGTATATCACTACAAACTCGAATTGCTTGTTACATTCAAAACTGTTTTAAATCAATCATTAAGAAAACAATTAATTGTTACGAAACATATGGAATTTACGAGCGCTAACATTAGTAAATCCAGAGATCGTTAAAAGTAAAAAAAACCCTGTAAACATGTTTTTTTTTCGCGTTCGTATATAAGGTGCGTTCTACACCCTCGGGGAAGTTGGAAAAAACCGTGGCAATCGGCGCAAATCACCTATTTTATGTAAACTTCGTGACTTTGCGCCGTATCGAATGACTTAGAAAGGATTTATTTATACGTATCGAGCGAGGTTAGAGAATGAAATGTTAGAATTGTATAGCTTTGTCAACGGGATGGCGGGGCGTGGTGCCTCGAAAATAAACTAGGTAACGTGTTCCCGGTCGCCACACGAGGCTATCAAGCCGCATACTTGCTTTAACACTTTTGATCACGAAACTTTAATGAACGAGAAAATATTAATAACTTTTGATTCATTAGTAATTATTTATATTTTAGATAATTTGGTAAGGTATTGAAATAATCTTTTTCACTTCTTTTCTTCACTTCTTCTCAGGCAGAGATTTATTTTGCAACAAATAAGTGTAATGCTTTATACATTGAATAAAAAGTATTTTATTTTATTCTTCAAAAGCAAGAGTTAATTTTTGAAGTAATATCGTGTACGTTATTTTAGAACTGCTTTTTACCATTGGATTTTAGATATGATAATGAAGAATTTATCAAATGTATTTTGTTTACAGGTTGCCCTGCCCGTTTACGCAGACCTCGCTAGCTAGTCTAAGACAAGGTGATAATTTACTCTTCTCTATTTTAATATAAAAACAATTATTCAATAAATATGTTCTAGAAATTATTTTCTATCTTAGTTACGTAAAATTCATACCTATATTTGAACATAATTTTCATCTGAATCGTTTATAAAATAAAAGCTCTTCAAAGCACAACAAATATTAATGTAAGTGACTGGAAATTGTTTTAAGCACTAACATTTTTTTTAATAAAAATAATAATAGTATGAGATAAGTAATTTAAATAAAATGTTCTAAAAGATCTAACTTTCCAATCTTTATGGAATAGGTACACACATAAATGCAATGTTAATGTGTTATATACTTTTTCTTTATTTTCTGTTCCATATCTTTAAATACTTTATACATAAGAATACGACATGATATCAAATAATAAGCTACAAATATATCTATTAAATATATTGCTGTAATTTTTGCTAGGAATGCGTAGCTATAATACAATTTAGACATTATGTGTAACTTAAATTTCCGTGTAACGAAAAAAGCGACCGTATTAGATAAATTGATTTGCGTATAATAGTCGAAATAATAAAATATAAAATTATATAATGTTTAATGGTGAAGATAATGTTTATCTATATAGTTCTTGAACTTACGACTTGTTAACGCCCTTGAATTGATAACAACAAAATTCAAACATAGCGAATTGTATTTGACTAAGTTAAATTAATTAATTTTAATATTACGCTTATTACGCTACCTTAATATCGAGAATAAATAATTTAAACTTAAGACTGTTGCTCAAAAGTATTTATAATGCTTAGAAGATAAAATTTTAATTGAGTCTGAAATAATTAAAGTCCAAGTATCACGACTACGGCCCCATTCTTATCTTAAAAATCAATACTTTCATCTGAACCGGTTAGTTACGAGAACAGAGATAAAAACCTACCTCTTTCCTGTGGCTTCGTTTGCTTATAATTAGAGCTTCTCCCCATATTCTATTACAAAAACAAGTGTCATATTTTATTTTTTTAAATATACTTCAGCTCAGATTTAATTTGATTAATGTCTATAGTTTTATAGCCATGTTAATTATGTCCATTAAATTGCGAAATTGGTTATAAAATTCAGCGCGGAACACCTTAATTTATATCTGTATTATGTATATATTTAGTTTTATGTCTCTTTAAACGTTTCGCATGCAAAATATTTCAACTAAATAACATTAAATACAATTTTCATGTTTAAAACTATTGTTTATTAACGATAGCCCCATTTCATTTACGCAACACATGTTTGAGATAAGAAAGCGCACTTTTATTTACGCGTGGCATGGCCGACCATTGGCTTGGAGAGTTTCCTAACGTAAATATTTATAAATGGCCCAGCTAAGGCACAGTTGTTCCTGTGTTTGTTACTGTCATTCAACACGCCTTGGATAAGTTTGTATGTGGGCTGTGTTCTCATCGTTTTATCTTGTTAACTTTTAACTTATTTAGTATATATGTTTATGTAAACACGTATTTATTTACCTATACATACACATGAATTTATACATAGTAATTTTGATTTACAAAGTTGGTAAATTGAACGAAATAGTCTAGTTTGTATAGAGTATAGGGATTGGCTTTGCTTAGAATATTTGTCGTACAAAAAATCGTAAATTATTTCTAAAATTTATTGGTTCCATTATACATTTTCTATTGTAGAAATTTTAATTACGAACGCTCTATACCCGTGTGGGAAATTAGTTTGGTTTAGTATCACATATTTTATTTTGACAAGTCGGTTTTCAATTACCATAATAACAGGCGAAAAGTATTGTAAATACAAGTGATAACATTACTTAGGTTGTTATATATGTTTTTGCTTTTGTTCATATGACATATTTTATAGCCGTCTCTTGTGTAAACAGTACATGTAGCGTCTATAGGTGTGAAATATTGTAAGTAGATTTATCGGTTGTAAGTATTGTTCGCTTTATGCGTGTAAGGGAAGGGTGTGCCTTTATATTTCTTTCTGGATTAAGTCGAGGTCTTGTCCCCAATTCGTACACTTGGCGAATAATTAACCTTTTTATGATATTATTTATTTTAAAGAAAGGAGAAATTAAGTAAATTTAATTTTTGTAGAATATATTGTCGTATAAAAAGATGTCTAGTAGCTATGATTATTATTTGTGGGAAAATTAACAGACGATAAAATTAAGTTTATATACACAATAAAACGTGAGTAAGTTGCCGTCATAAAGTCTCGCGTTTTTTATTGGTGGCAACTCGGCGATGGTCGAGTGACGCTTGCAGTTTGGTTAAACGGTAGTTTATGGCTATTTCGCATCCATTAATCGCTTTACTACGCACCCGCACCCGCTTCTGTTCTCTAACAACCCTAGCACCTTTTAATTGTAAACTTTCGGTAATAAATACTTTTTGATTTTCATTATCATATTATGAGGTTTTTGTTTAAGCCTGCTAAAATTATTTAATTTTTTTATTGCAAATAATTTTATTACTGTCAATTTAAAATAATTATTTTCTATGATATGGATTTATATAAACATAATAAGCAATAACGAAAAAAATTGCTAAATAATAAAATAAAAAAATTATGAAAAATAGAATGTGTAAAAGTAGAGACGCGTGCCGGGCGGGCGGGCGGCCACGGGTGCAGCGTTTAATGCATCCGCCCGCCGCTAGATGGAGCGCCGCCGCGCGCCTGTGTGCTCCGTGCCTTGCGGCGCACACCGCCGCGCGCCGCCACTCCGCGCTCGACCGCGCTGCCGATTGCGCGTCTCGTGTTCCATACCAGCGTAACGAACGTATTACGATACACTCGCGACTTTGTGCTCGCCGCTATACAAACTATTTACAACTGGTGCTTTGGCGAACTTTTAACTTGAAATAGACGGTTTTACAAAATTTTGACACTACAGAAATACCATTACTATCGTAAAGAACTGTTTCGTGATACTTGGACTTAGTTTTTATGAGGTTATACAAATCATCGAGTGCTCGTCGATTCACTGACGGGCATCGCTTTCCGAAGTTTTCCAGTAGCCTCGAGTAGTCGTGTCGGGCCGCTGCGGTCGTCTCTCAACCAGCTGGCAAGCTAAATTGGGAACCGCGTTTTGACTTTCATGTGCCGCTACTGCGTGGTCGCGTGTGCGCGTGGTGCAATGTGCCCGCGACGCGCGTGAACTGCCTGCTCCTTTCCTGCTCACCCGTGGCTTGCCCGGCCGCCACCCTGTACCCTGACAACCATGTCGGGGGCCTCGGCGCGCCCTGCGACGCGGCTGCCGCGTCGCCAGCGCCCGCCTCCGGGCACTCCGCCGGGCCAGCCTGGTGGAGCATGATGAACGGCGTCGGCGGCGCGCTCTACGAGGAGGCGCACGCGTCGCCCCCAGGAGGCTCGCCCCCAGCCGCGCCCGCCGCCGCGCCACCATCAGCTTCCAGCGCTTCGCCCGCCTCTGTGGGCTCCAACCCTCCGCAGCCTCTCCACATCCCGGCCAAGCGCTATGAGCCCGAGCCGGGTGTCATACGTCACGCGCAGCAGGGTTGGGGCTACCCGCCAGATGCTCCTGGTTCTTTCGAACACCAGTACTCAACTACTCCGACATACTATAACCTGCCTGTCGAGAGGGAGCGCAAATCTGCGCTACCTTTTTGGCCGACGGGTGGCGGAGAATATAAACCTTATGCTGATGGCTGTCATCAAGGTTTTTCACAGCCCTGTTGGAACTACCCATATGGAGCCCCACGCGGAGATCAGCCGTTGTCATACGTTGGCGGCGATGAACGTCGGACGGCTGTTTCAGAGGCATCCGGTTTCTCCCACGACGCCTATGGCCTGCGAAACTATGCCCCAGAGTCAGTTTCCAGTGCACCCTATCCGCCTCCGAGTGCTCTACCTGGTAAGTAAAATGACTTTAAAATATTTACAAAGAGAACTAAATTTATAAACATTTCTCGAACTTTGAGCTCATGTTTTTTTTACCTCCGTTCGCGACATTATGTTTGCAATCTGTAGTCAAAGTTATCGAAGTAACATGTGTAGCAAAACATTGCTTGTATTTGTAAACATAGAGTAGGACCAATGAATTTTTAAAATCGAGGATTTATATATTTTTAAATATTTAAACCTATGCTATATTTTAAGGAATATTTTGAATTAGAAGACAGATTAATAGTTTAGTAAATAATTTATGATGAGTTTATCAACCTTGACCCTTGTAAGTGTGGGTGGCACCGCTTGCCGCTAGATGGCAGCGTCGCTACGCACACACGCGTGAGCTTTGTGTGCGCCACGCACACATATCAAAACGACCCTTGTTTGTGTGGAAACACGTTTATCATTATCAGTTGCATACTTTGCGTGACTGCACTTTTTTAATTAAAAATCACATTTGTTGCTAGTAGCACTTTTGTTACGTCATAAAGTAAAAAAACTTATTAGAAAATAACATATTTTTGACGAACATATCTTTAAAAAGGCCTATGACACCAATTTTTCACCATCACTTATTAACAATAAATATCAATATAAAATTGTCTAATACTTGCGAGCTGTAGCTTTCCTCGGGAGTCAGACGATACACAATCAAAACATTTTCCCACAGAGCACCATAAATGCGATGAATGAACGAAACACGTGCTACAAATGTTTAAAAACGAAACGTAAGCATCGTTTTATAGTCAATGTTAAACGGCACTATACTACCGACAATAAATTAAACTTTACATAAAATTAAACGTTAATAAAAATGTATAACTAATAAATAAACACGATACCTGAGCGTTAAGACAATAAACCAATCTTTGAGTAGTGGTAATAAACCAAATATTGCTTCAATAAACGCTTTTGGGGCTGATGATGCAATAAAAAAAAAACAAGGGGTACTTAGTAGTGCATACCAATATATCTATTAAATAGCAAAGTCCGCGGTTTTGCTCGCGGTAATAAAATGTTTTTCTGGATAATCGTCAGCACTTTTTTTCTATTTTCTACACATCTAGAAAAAAAAAACAAAAAAAATCAAGTTTCAATTCAACTTTTCACCATAAAAATGATACAATTATTGTTATCGGATATCGTAAACTACGTCACAGATATCAAATAACAATATTAGTCTTCCCTAAATCTCGATTAAGTAGTAATTAGGTGGTTATTAGATGTCAATATGAGTGTAATAATAATAAAAGGCCTTCATTCATAAACGCTAGTTTGCTTTCGATTACCGCCTCAACATAAAGATGAGTTTATCGCGCCGCTGTTACGTCGGTAGTGTAACTTGACATAATTTTGCGTAAAACGCGTATATAATGGCCCATTAAAAGGAAACAATTGTTGAAAAAGTTATACGAGGTGTTCACGTCACTTTATGATTGTATGTTAACGGCCTACCTGAGGTTGACATTGACTTTGATTTGTGCATTTACGGCCTACGAATGGCTTCGAGAACGATTATGTTCTTTTAGATCGATGGACTCAAACACTTTGATACTTCATATAAGCAGTCACGATATATCCATAACGTCTTAAGTCAAGGTTCGGTCTCACAGGAGGCGCCTATAGAATGGAAACAAATAAGTCCCCGTGAGAGCTGTCCCCTTTTTCTGGGTCTGAGAAAAGGTGACTCTTTTAAGGCCAGGAGTATAGATTCTTAAAAAAGAGTATTACCCATGTAAATATATTTACTGAAAATATACAAAAAAATTGAATCCTTTTAAAGGTTTAAATTATTATAAAGAAATAAAAATCAAAATTGTATCATAATTTTTAATATAAAAAAAAATTAATTCGAGACTAAATTGCGAAATAACATCTCATTTTAAAGCGATAACAGAAATGACACAGATACAAATGTCACGTGTCGTGTCAAAGGAATTCCGACCTTATTATTATATAATTTAGAGTATTATGCAAGGTTGACATAGTACGAGATAGACCGTCGGGTAGGTAGCTTTTATGGTCGAACGGAACCCGCACTTTTATTGCCCCTGATCGCTACCTATCCTCACATAATTGACAACTCGTCTTGTCATTATGTTCTATTTGTACAATTGTTTTTGTGAATTTCTATCATAAATAACTGCATTCTAATTATTCCATAAGAATTATTTTACTTAGATTTTTATGTATAGTATTTTTTGATTGATAAGATTCCTTTGATAAGCTTAAATCTTTACTAAGATATTTTTATAATTTTGGTAACTCAAAACATTTATGGGTATTTAGAGACTGCTTAGTTTTGATATTCAAGTTTCGAAACGTATAATTTAACAAAAGTTTATCATTTTTTTAAATTCATTAAATACAATATCCGATAAAAAAATCTCAAATTACAATTTTCTTTACGTTTCTTATAGAACATACATACATTACATTTACGCTAAATTACAAATATAATTTTGATCACTAGAAGCCTACATTAAAATTTCTAAAGCAAATCAAAACAAGGAAATAAATAATTAATAATAACAGAACGAACGACCGACTTAAATTAACTGGCTGCTCGTCTCAAATAAATGTATTCAAATAATTTACGCTCTTGAAGATTGACTTAAAGTGTAGGCTGGTTGTATATAAGCTTGGGGGGTATTTGTATTACGACTGGTTCGTCCGGCCGACAATGCAGCATCTATTTCGCAATGGTGTATCGTTCTGTGTAATAGGAAATGGTGCAGTTGCCCACATCGAATATCGAGAAGGTCGTGGGCCGCATACAAAGTTTATGAGCGGTGATCTCATCAAAAGGACCGCTCCCATAAATTGAGCTATATGCAACATCTAACGCACCGTGGCTACTATTGTTTCTGCGTTGCATAGAAATAGCTAGTTATTCTAAGCGTTAGGTCACGCAGCTCTCAGCTCTCGGATACTTAAAACCTACCGCAACGTATTAACAACTGCTTCAACGTAATATATTCTTGAATTGTAATAAGAATTAATTTATAATATCGTAGTACTTTATGGAAATTATGCTTTTGAGTTTTTTTTTAATTATTTTAACAATGTTTCCTTTTGTTCAGGATCTCTATCGATGTCTGTGGGAGTCGGTGTCGGCTGCGGCTCATCAAATCCTCTCGACTGGACCGGTCAAGTCACTGTGCGTAAAAAACGCAAACCATACTCCAAGTTCCAAACCCTCGAACTAGAGAAGGAGTTCTTGTTTAACGCGTACGTTTCGAAGCAGAAGAGATGGGAACTTGCACGGAATCTGAATCTGACCGAGAGACAGGTGAAGATATGGTTTCAGAACAGACGAATGAAGAATAAGAAGAATTCACAGAGGCAGGCGGCGCAGGCAGCTCAGAACAACAACAACAATTCGAACGCGAACAACCACAACCACCACGCGGGACACCACCACGCGCCCCACCACGTGGCGCTGCACCACGCCGCGCCCGCCAAGCACCATCAGTGACCCGCGCCTTTCTCTGGGACCTACCCCCTTCATCATGGTATAGCCAGCTAAATCTGACGAAGGATTCGTTCCGTAAAGGACTCAAGTGTGTTGTGCTCGATGGACGTACTTAATGCGTTGGTTACCGATTGGACTCGACAGTTTCGCTGTACCGTTTCGTACGTAATGTGGACGCTTGCCGGACCCCGGCCGGTGCGCCGCGAGTCCCAGAGAATCTCATAGTAAGATATATTGTGTTGTCGATTTGTGTATAGTATTAATTTACGAAATTATTTTCTGTAATTTTAACGTGACTAAGTACATAAGTAGATAACGATTCCTGATATTGATAACATCTTAGTGTAGCGTTGTGTATTTGAGAAAAAAAAATTAAATATTTAAGAAACGTTTATTATAGTGTCGCCCAATGGTTTATTGTATCTAGATAGTTTATTAAATATGGTATTTTTTTTTTGTAAAATATTTTGTGAGACTGCTTTATTGTTGTAATCGTATCGCTGTTCAGAGGGTAGTTAACTTTTATTTTCGTTACCAAATTGTTGAATTACTTGGGTTGCTTTGGTGGCAGTTAAGGATTATAACTTGTAAGAAGTTCGAATAAGATCTCGGCGCTCATCGCTGGACCTAAACTTATGGTTGACTTCAACTTATTCTCATAGTAAAATATTATCAAATATTCGCTAAATGATCAAATATTTATTAATGTTTATTTACATTTATTCGTAAATTTTGTTATTCGAATTATGGATTTCTGATAAAGCTTTAACTCGACTCCACTAGAATTATGAATTAAGTTACTGTTATAATTTTTTTTTGAAACTATTAAATTTGATGTTATAATCAATAACTAGGTAATATGGGCAAGTGCATTAATGTCCTCTATTGACTCATTGTACCGTTCGCTTGAGCCTGTCTATTAACTATATATAATTTTTTTGTTTTAGTTACATATTTTATTATTTATTTATATACGAAAATAATTATGTAATAAATATATAACTTGTATCTCGCTCTAGTACATCGAAAAAATGACTATTAGATGTACCGTGTACAGTTAAAAATTACTATGGTGTTATAGATACCTTATAAATGACGTAGATGAAAAAAAAAATCATTCAGTCTTAGAAATCTAACTATAGAAGTAACTATTAAACTTCCCTATTATATCTTTTATCTATACTATTAATGTTCTATCTATAAATTAGTGAATTATTTGAATCTATTAAAACTGTAATGTCCGTTTAGTGTATAGGTGTTTTGTACAAAATGGCGGCCTCGTCTAGGTAACCGAATTTCTACATAAGTGCAAGGCATCTACAACTTTGGTAGCAATTTATTTTTTAATGTGGTCACATTTATATTAAAAAAATAAAATT
>JAOPTZ010000015.1:2999637-3012780 GCA_027564475.1 Doxocopa laurentia | reverse complement strand
CTAACTTGTATGTTCTTCACGACTTTTAAATTATAAATACAAAATAATAAGCATCTTTAATATTGAGGTTAATTTTTTTTTTCTTCAATCATTATTAGATGTAGTTTCTTTATAAAATATGAAGCTGAAAAGCAAAAACTTACTAGTCCACACACTGTTATTTTTATTTTTTTTAATTATAATTACTTTACCAAACAAAATGTAAAACTGCTTACTACTTATCACTGCACAAAAATATCCTTTATAATACTGTTTATATGGCTTTCAATATAAATTTAGGTTAAAATAAATTAATTTAAATTCAATAATAATTCTAATTAAAATTACTTGAACTATATAACTAGCTATTCAATTACGTTTAAAAATGTCTGTGATTATTTTATTCTATGCAGTTCCTAAATAATTAGCTTCACACAGATACACTTCCAGTAACTTTTGGTATATAACATTCAGCATGATTTGATATATTTAAACTATAGCGTTCATTTCAGTAAATTTATAACAGAGCACATATCTAAAAGTAATATATTCAGTGAATGGTCAACACACTATGAATACAACAATAATTTAATCGAATCAGACATTTAATTTCCATATTGTTTAGTAAATCGAGTCGTTTGTTTTCTCATCCATATTTTCTAACACATAATAGGGGATTGAAAATTGTATTAATATGTTTAACGTTAGCCCCTTCGTGTACGGAATTCACATCGACCAATTACATCGTTATATATTTTACATATTTCTTTGAAACAATAATAGCTACTAGGTGTTAGTTTAATCTAATTTTTTCCATGAAATATTATGATTTGAATGATAAACTAACTAATAAATGCCTTGGTCTTTTATGTTCGGATTTTCGTTTAATTTTGTTTGTTTTTCAGGTTTCTGTATATCAGGATAATATATCTAAGTATATTTTGTTAAATAAAAAAATTGTTTTGTAGGATTATAATTATAGCGATAAAATTATACTTTGATTATCACAAACTATTTTATGATGATAACAAAAAAATAAAAATTAGTAAAAGTACTTTAAGGCTTTAAAAATTATTCTACATAAATATGGTACGATAATTACAGTGTACATATTTACAATTTTAATATTATAACTATTTATCTTGAAATAGCTTTCGATGCTCTTTAGAGATTCAAGAATGACTTTGTCTTATACAAACGTTATGATAAGCATAGCTATCTAGATGCCAAATACGTTATGCTAATTTTGACACTACTATGTCGTCTATGACTACGCCAATTCAAATTTATTTTATTCGTCTGCTATGAAGCGAAATGCCTCCACTGATGCTAATGTCACGTCCAAGATTGTTTATTATATGAGATTTAACGGTACATTTGTTAAAACGTATCAACTAAGGACGTATAAACAACGGAGTTTATGTGTTTGTACAATGTATTATACAAGGAGCTGTTAGCTTAGGATCCTAGCGCGTAAGCTTAAACGTAAATATAGTATGTACCGAAAGTCCACATATTATGAACTTCAGTAGCCTGGTTTGGTCGATAACGTTTTTATAATAATTACGTGTCGATTGCTATCAAAGGAATTAAATGTAATGTACACAATTTATATCTCTATTAACGTTGAGTATTGTTTACAATACGCCTGACCGCGGCCTCAGCGGAGTGCAGACGCTTGCGAAAACATACGCTTCAAGATTAAAGGTAGACTTAATAATGTACGCCACTTAAGCCCGATCCACCTGGCACAGCTCTGTTCACGTGTATTATATCACGAACGACGAAAGAGTTTTCCCTTTCGAAGGTCAACAATGACTGGTCGTGTAAGTTTGTTTACGGCACGCTCGGCGCTCAGCGTTTCCTACCAGTTTGCATAAGTGGAGGGTAGTCTCAATAAAAACAAATTGGCTGCCCGCTGGTCGAAGTTGAGCACTTACACACGTACAAGGAAGCGGGGCGACACGCCCGAAGATGATTTACAGCCACTTCTCGTTGCTCGCATTGTTGCCTATAAAGAAATTGTAGAACAAACAACGTACATTATACACTTACACTTAATATATGAATTGCACATTACAAGATAAAATTGAAGTAAATTAAATCGAGAATTTAAAAAATTTTAAACTAGTAAAAATTAACTACATTCAAAGTCACAACCGTGTAACTGCTTACGTTTGTATCACATTTTTACATAACTATTAATGCCTTAATACAAACGCGGCTTATAATTCAGTTAGAACAGCCACAGCGAGTTATAAATAAAATGAAGTAAAAATGTAAATAAATTTTGAGATAAAGGAACGGAGTAATGTTACAGGTTCGTAGGCTCGGCTATAGCATTAATCTTATAGATACAATCGTGAGGCGGCGTGTAAATCTCTGATAGGATCTTGATGTATACAACAGGACGGTAGGGGACATTTCCACCTTCGTAATACAGGTTTGCGGCTCAATACCTAAAGATTTACCTTTGTTTGTGATTATAAGGTCATTTTTTATACGTATCTGTCCTTTTAAAAGAGATATTTTTAATTTTAACGTTAATTGAGTAGTCTTTATTGGTGCAAATAATCTCTTTCTCTTGTTGATTTCGAGAAATATTTATAAAATTCCAGTATAATTTAATTGAAAATAAAACGTTGAATAACTCGTTGTCCGAGTCAATTAAAACGATGTTATAGTATTTAATTGGTGTAAATATATAATTAAAATGCTACTTTACTGTAGGCAAGTTTAATTGCGGGTATTTGATGCGCTCTCCTTTTGTGGTAACCGACTGTTCTCAATGCGACGTGCTTTGAATAAAAATATGAGCAAACGGTTCTATAAGTAATGTTTTTAATTACTTTGTGTATAGAGAAACTAAACTTGTTTATGAAAATAGTATAGATTGAGTCATAAATTTCAGCCTTTTATAATTTGAATAGTAGTATACTTGCTCGATGTTTTTATATATACAGATAGGATATGAGGAAAACTAAATTTAACA
Organism: Doxocopa laurentia; assembly: GCA_027564475.1. Classification (NCBI taxonomy): domain Eukaryota; kingdom Metazoa; phylum Arthropoda; class Insecta; order Lepidoptera; family Nymphalidae; genus Doxocopa; species Doxocopa laurentia. The sequence continues at coordinate 3,009,809 of JAOPTZ010000015.1, read as the reverse complement.
CAAATAAAAAAACTATACACAATAATTTTGTAATGTTTGGCGTTACCGGATATTAATTACAAAATATATACACAAAAAATTGAATTTTATATATTTATGTCAATAGATTTGCGAAACTCATTAAAACTGGTATACCTTCGATTAATTAAAACCGCAACGATACAGGTAAAGCTAGAATTTATTTATTCGTAATATATTAGCATACTTCTTAGTAACCGACCGGACAGCAGAGATAAATGTCATAATAATATTTACATACTGTACACACTTGATTATTCGCATGTGCAAGCTTTCAACAACGATAATATTTTAAGTCGACCATTTTTGCCGCTCAATAACAAATAGATTGAATGAATTGGCTAACAAAGGTAGTGTCGAATCTAAAATAGTAATCTATGTGTTTGATATAATTTTATACGTGCAGGTTTCAGCCCTTAGCATTCGAGCTGTGTAACGTAATGTATGTTAGAAGGATCCGAGGGGATACACGGGACATGGGGTTGGTTTGGGGGACAAGGACAGGGTGCGCCTGACATTGAAGTAGTGCCAATAACAGTGGTATAAATAGAAGGGGCCGGCGCTACGAAGGGCGTTACATTGGTACGAGATCAGAATATTTTGTTAGTTCGCCTGATATCACCTAAACAACGGATTACAATGCGGGAACGCTCGCCGACACCGATCCCAGTACTTGATCAATTGCAACGTCGAAGCATTTTATATCGTACTCGCGCGAATTGATGCTTATTTTAACTGAGTACCTGTACAATATTGTAATTTTATTGGATTGTAAATCTAAACGCGCTTCAGTTGTAGTTGACAAGATATACGTATCGATTTCATTAATTATAAATTATTCAATACATTTTATTTATTCGATAAACAAAAAAATTGAGCACGAACTGAATTTTACCGTCTGATTCACCTGAATATCCGTTAGTGACTCAAACTTATAAATTCCGCGAACCATATATATGATTAAAATCAATAGCGCAAAGAGAAATAAAATCAAATATAAATATTTGGACATGACCAACTTGTAAAAAGTTATTAACAACGAAAGATGTAATAAAAGTGATAAATTCTCCCCCAAAAGAATCGAACACCCTCGAAGTAAAAAATGACCAGGATAAATTGGAATGGTAGTGGCAGCCTATAAAACATTCAGTTTACGAGGTGTCATATTTACATTCGGGAGATATCGGTGTGGGAATACTGATAGCTATTTATCTATTACTGTGATAAAAGATAACAATACGTTCCCATTGTGTCTATTATCAAACAAATTTTATTAAAATTTCCATCAAAATTTTTGGCAACAATTCATAAGTATTTGCATCGAAATTATTGCGAAGCTATTTAACTTTTCAAGGATGCTTTTTTTTAAATATCGTATACTCCTCATAAAAGCAATTTAATTGATTAAAATCGTAAATGTACGTTGCGTATGAATAATAAATGTTGTACAAGATTAAAAGAGCACTTAGGCTGAATTACTGAAAGTAAACACCGGCGTAAATTTAGCCGTTCACATTGATTACGTAAATATAAATTGGGTACAGAAGGTGTAGTCTTCTTTCTATATAGCGTTACATCCAATCATCTATCCTGCTCACTACTACTGTATTATTCACGTGATAGAACGGAACAGATATATAATATCCTTGAGTAGGTAGGTAACGTATTTAAAAGTACGGGAAAGGTAAATTGTTTCAAGAATATATTTAAAACCAATACATTATTTGTACAGATTTTACTGACTACATAGTATTTTAATCTATCATCAACCTTTATTGTGTATATATTATTTATGAATATTATCGTAACTGTGTTACAACACGCTTAATACTAAATTTATTTCATACTAGCTGTTCTCCGAGACTCCGTCTACGGGAACTATAATAATTCTTATATAGCTTACATTGTAAAAACACCCGCCTTCTAAAGCAGTCGGTTAATAGGAAGCATTTTCACGAATACTTATGTAAGCTTTAGTGAACCAAACATTATTAACATAGGTACATCCTATTTTATGTCACAGATAAAACCATGAGCAAAAGCTAGTATTTATATAGCCTATGTTTTATTCTGATGTATATTATTGTAAAGTTTCATTCAAATCCTGCTGGAGTTTCTTCGTGAAAGAGTAACATCCACACATACATACATCCATCCTCACAAACTTTTATAATATTAGTTGGATAATAAACATTCAAAACGGTTTACTTTCAAAATATTTATATTATAAAACAGTCGTGAACACCCTTTGAATTGCGGCTTAAGATTAGTCCGGGCGTTACGGGAATAGCGATGCTAGAAAATAAAATGTTTAGGGTCATTTTGGCCGGGAACGAGCGTAGCCAGCTCTACCAAATGCCGATAGCCCTATTTCGCCCCACGCCTCTCGGGATACTGTATAGGTATACATCTATAAATTTTTCGCCGCAATTTTTGCAATCCTATCTCTGCGCCCGCTGTGGTATGAGGGGGTTCTACCTTAATATTGCACATAAATTATCTTGTAAGTTTGATTGTTATATCTTGAAAACAAAATAAAAATAATAAAACAAGATTCTTTTTTTTTTATGTGTATTTCTAGACAGCGTCACCGGTCAAGGAAGATTTATATATATAATTCTACTGTAGGTACGTGTGTATGTTACTGAACTCCTCCTAAGCGGATTTTTTTTGCATGCGTTTGTGCGGCACCCTAGTTAGCTTAGATTCACAAATCAGACCGGCAGTCGGCACCTCGACTCGAATGAATTTTTGTGTATGCATTCATTCATTCGTTTTGTGTATGTATTCATTTAAAGCATTTAATTGTTTTAAAGCTTAATCAATAGTAGGTAAGAGACAAAAATTCCATTATCAACCAATAATATAATATAAACTGACACCCGAAGCGAAGCGAAGGGTAGTATTTAATATAAAAATGCCTTATTTTCATTGTTGTTTTATACACAACGCGTAGTATATACAGAGATTTATTGAAACGCATTTTAAGATTTTATATAATTTATTATAAAAAATTGTGGTAGCGTATCTCGAAGTTGGATTAATTTTTAATTATAATAGGGCCGTAGCAAATGGCGCTCGTTCAGCGAAGACGCGCTCTGAATGCGTGAGATGCACGATTTAATCGCCGGACTTATAACGAGGGTGGAGGGGACATAAAACGCATTCTTGAATTATAAAGCCCTCGTAATTGCACATCTATATATCCTTTATTAAAATTCATATAAAATTTTATTTACTCACAAAATTAAACTAGGTAACGTTCATTTTGTCTATAAAGTCAAGTGTATAAATAGCCTCTAATAATTTACGTTTAGTTCTATGAGACATAATTTAGCCGTTACGTAGTTTACAAGCACATTAGGGCACATGCCTTCGTCGTTTCACACTTAAGGGCACATAACACCCTTGGAAATAGAGCTCTTGTAATTAAAACCCTTTAAACGGACAATTATGTTGTATGAGCATAGCGTCTCTTGAGGAGAATTCAGTTGTTCACGGTATATGTGCAAGACTAAATTTAATATTCACCAACTAAACTTAGCTTAGGTGCTTCATATTATAGTGAATTGATATTTATAACGTTCTTTACAACGTTTTCAATATTCGAACAAAGTACTCAAATGATATCATATTTTAAAAACCTATTAGTCATCTTTTCGAACATCGAAACCAATAATTTTAATTGCGTCGATCCAATCAAAGAATTAAGTGCACGTTGAACCATCTGAGCCCGCATTAACTTCCAATCAAGGGAATTTATGCGAACCGACACATAATCTATAAATAACGTCGTTGAATTAATAAGCGGACAATAGGACAACTAACGAGCGCAGTTGGGGTCCAATGTTGCCAGTGGTGTATTAAATTTGCATGTTAGCAACCCTATTATACCTTAACCCCGCCCTGTCTATGGCCAAATTCGGACGCCATTTTTGGTCAGTGCAAGGGTGAATGCAATTATCTGCAGCTGTCTTTAAAAGCCATTTCATTAATTATATATAAAAGGATATTGTTTGTAAATACATTTGAATAATATTCGACTAAATATATACTATATTTGTATATACTTATGTTGGTAAAGACATAATCGTTTCGTCATGTTTACCTAAAATTTATTTGAAGTATTTGTTTTATCTTCAGTTAAAATCCTTTTATTCGCTGTTGTATAAAATTATTACGAAATAAAAATATTATTTAGTAACTTTTTCACGAGTAAAGCAACGATTTTTCTTTAGAAGCTCTTGAACGCAGATATTATTTCACATTAAGGAGTCTATTCTACGCAACATTTAGGAACATTGAGAGGGGGTATATTATAAAATATAACAACAACGTTCCTCCCTTTGTTTTTAAAAACGTATCAGGTACCTTCGGAATGGGGCGCGAGCTGCGGTATTCAAATTTGCCAGTCGGTAGGGGAGGGCAATTTGTTTTAAATTACGTTACGATATTACATTCGGAGTTAAAATATTGCTGATACAGACAGGAGAGGGTTGGGATAAAACACGAGTATAGCCAGTCAGGCTCAATGCTTAATTACATTATCTTATTATACGAACGCCCACGTTCGTGTCGTTTATTCTAGCTGCCTAGAATTCCAAATGAGCTGGCTTATTCAAGATAAATAATTAACTAGCTTTATAGAAATAATTCTTACAATACGCCAATAGGTTACATTAGCTACATAATATACATACTTATGACCGAATCTAGAACATTCTCAAACTCAGAATATTTCTAACAAAATTACATACTTAATATGGTAATAACTTAATTCTTGTAGACTACAATACAACGCGTTAAAAAGTCTATCGTCTCACGTGTTTCGAAAATTCGCTTACCATTATAAGGTTCCATCTATCTCCACTAAATTAACTAAAGCTATTTCCACATTTATCACAGAATCTTGAATCTTGCTAAACATATACCTTCCTATATTTAGAGTTTCCATTTAAAGTAATACCAAGTTTTCCGATTGACCTAATGTCATGCAATTTCAAAATTACCTTAAAAACACCATATAAAAAGAAATTATTTAACTTTGTCAGGTGTACGATATTTGTAGAACATCTCGTAAAATCTATCACTCCAAACGAGTTCAGGGTAAAATCTTATTCACAATAAACGAGTCGAGACGAAACGGGAACGTTAATAAAGATATAATAATAAATATCACTGGGAAAACCTTTCGGGATTCGATTCAAGCTAAGGGTAGGAAAATTGCGAGAGTCCCTGAGGAGGTGCGGGGCGAACGACAGCTGTAGCCTAATGTCCTTTCTATTTATCTGCGATCGGGGAAACGGGGCTATGTAGATATAGATATGTCATAACATAACGTATATTACAAGTTATCCCCAACACGACGCCTCACAAATCCCGCCTAGCACAGATGTGCCAGATTTTATGACGAATTCATATGTTATTAACATTAACATTAAATTATAATGAATTAGTTTAGATGTACTGGCCAGTATAATAGTTGCTTTTTGATATTTAGTTTTATATACATCCGGCTTAGTTTAATGATTTATACGCACTAAAACTATTCGCTGAGCGCAAAACAAATTAATTCCTATTCGATAGCTAGGATACTCACATTGCGTAAACGCTGACAATCTCAGTTTTATGATGGAGACCTCGTAAATGTCTATTAATATGAATGGGCTCCAATTACTTTTATGTTTCGCGTTTTGTTGAGAATCGCTCTAAAAAAAGTTTACGATCTCTCGCGCCCCCTATCTGCTTGACTTTATATCCGTAGGGATACCGTTAGTACATCGAAGCGTGGACAATCAATGTCTGAGGCAGATGGCGATCGTATGGGAGTCACCTGTCTTTTACTGAGAGGCATCTGAATCGCGCTCATACTAAAAGCAGTATCATTCAAGCATAGTTGTCAATATGACGTAACTGACGCGCGTGTCGATTTCAATGTCAACCGAATCAATTAGCGTATTCATAAGAAAAAGCTAACGTGTATTTTATTATGAAAATTTATCTAAAATAACTATGTCATTTATTAACATATATTCCTTGAGTTTGAAAAATGATCATTGGATACAATTATGTGAATATGTATTAAGATAAATGCGATCGCTTGATATATTTATTTATATACACTCAAAGGAATTATTAATACTGTCGAAATTTCTTACGAAGTTGCGAACAATTTTATTAGAGCTTATTTCATCATATACTTGGCTCGTTCGTTACGACGCTTTTGGCTTCAGGAATCATAATTTATTTCTCAATGCCAAAATTTATAATAGTATTACACATTAATAATAAAAAATATATAAATAACACAGGTGCAAAATGCACGATGACTCTGTGAACGCCTTACGAATAACACATACATACTGAATTATACTCAATACTGTAGGCAGTTATTGCCTCTAAAACACGTAAAACAAACAAAATCGACATCGGAACATCTGAAACGTACAATAACACTCATTCAGTGAATCAGAATGCGTTGATTTGAATGAATATAGCCCAATAACGAAATGCCTACTTCCTCTAGTCTGTGCCAGCGGGCCGGTGCGTCTATCAAATCATATGACCCGTTGAATGCGTCTTACTCCACTTTTATCGGTCGTATCAGTCATAAAATGCTAATGAACGAGCATTTCGGACCAAACATCCGAGCACGATATTCATATGACGGTATAAAACGTAATCCGAAGTCGACACTTCGTTGGAAGCGTAATCGTAATCGCTGTGTGCGCTTTCAAAACATCATGAGTAACCCGACCGCCTCAATGGTGGTTTAGATAGCGCAATGTTTTCTAAAGCTCTCTTATGTTCGTCTGATATATGCCAACAATTACAATGGGACGGCCTTCTTTGATTTCCAACTCGACGTCTTTTAATACGTTGATAGTAAATACGGTATAGTCTTATTGTTAAATAATTGAAACGTATTATGATAAAAATTAGTAGTGAATAGGTTATTGACAACAGTTTTTCAACTATAAATAGGTATTTATATTCACGCATTTTAAATAAATAGGAAACAAAATTATGAATAAAAAGAAAAAAAATACTTTGTGCTATAGCAATTATTATCAAATTAATTGTAAATTACGTGACATCCTAAAATCTCGTTAATATTTATAATTGTAAGATTTCGTATTGATTAAATTAATTTTTTTTATAAGTAAAGGGCATTTTATAAAACTATAGTATTTTATCAAATTAACAATTTATATAAAAATATAATATATCAATAAATAATACGTAATAGAGCCGGTAAAATATCCATTAATCTCTGCTGAAGAATATTTAGTTATGTAGAAATGGTATGTGACACGTAATACTGAGCATAAGAGTATTTTTTTGTGATGTTCAGAGCGCGTTATCGGTGATTGATGGAGTCATTTTCAAAAATAAAACGTCCCTCTCTCCTTGTCAAGAGAATTACGATCACTTCACATTAATATATTATCAAAATAATGTTCTCTAAGCCGTGCGTATGCTCGTAGGTGCCCGAGCGGTGGGCTTATCTCCAAACAGGAATACTCACAAATAATAACTAATAGGAAATGAAGTACGTACTTAGTGAGGCAATTTGAACTTTTAAACATCCTGTTATACTATTAACACGTGGTGGGTTAATGTAAATATTGACGACGAAAAATTAAAACAGCATAATCAAATTGTTTCCGGACATCCGAGATATACAAATGTTCATTGAAAAAAATCGTGTCTGTTATTATTTCAAGGAATCCTGATTTTTATATAAACTCGTTAATCAGTTTATAAACAATTGAGATCATGATAAAACGTTTAAGCGTTAAATTCTCTTACAATTTAAATAATTGTAAAGAAAATATTCAAATTAATTGTTATTGCTTGAGGTCTTGATTAAAACATCAGACAGAAAATGTTAATTATTCGCTCGGCAGTGGCTGCCAGTTGCACTTGTTTTATTTTTGCAAGCAGCATTTGTTTCGGGTGAATTTTTCCTAATTGTAGTACACATGCGAATACTTTCCTTATGCTAATGACATTAGGAAGTATTTTCAGTAATAACAACATTTGAGAAGTTATTTTAACTGCCATACAGCGTCAAGTTAATTTTTTACAACTTTTAAACACAGTTTTTAATAATAACTAGCAGCATAATTATATTTTTGTTCATGTTTTAATATAAGCTACAATTTAATACATGAATAAATAAAAATCTATCAATATTTTTGTATACTTACGTATTTGAATGGAAATTTCAAGAATTAAATTTATATATAAAACATTGTATTGTTAAATCAGATCCAAAAACTTTAATCATGGGTGATGTCTTTAGAAAAAAAAATTCATTCACTTTAATATTAGTATGTATGTATGTATGTACTTTGTACATTTACATTGGCCACTCCGTGGCTGCAATGCGAGATGCGAAACCGGTTCGGTCGGCTACTGAGAGCTTTTACGGTTCGCGACAATGATCTACAACGCCTTTCAAAAGATATACGTGCCTGAGAAATGCGTTTATTTTCCTGTTTCTGCGCATGTGAAACTCCTGTTCATATATTTTTTTATTACCTAAGTCATTATACGTTTTAAATTTCAACACGTTTTGCATAAGAATTAGATTTTTTTTTATATGTATTATAATGCGATTTATAAATTATAATTGATACTTATATACATAATTATATAGAATATTTTAATATTTTGCAATCATATTTAAACAGTTATATTTTTATACGATCGTTATAATGCAATTTATTAACGTTTGTCATAAATAAAATTTAAATAATACTACTCTTTCATGTAGAACTATAATCTCTTATATAATGACAAATAAAACGCAGAAATTTTCATTAATAGTCAAACACAATGGCAGACCTGCATAATTTAGCATATATATAAACGCACCTTGCATGTTTGCATATTCATATGACCATAGTTATAAATTAAATGAAATATGATCATATTAAGGTATACAACGATATTTTAATTATCAAATTCAAAATATATAAACTGCATATATGTCATTAGTTATTCTTTATATGTTTTGAGTCAAAAAGCGTCTCGATAAATAACGGGACACTGGTTTTTATAATGTAGGTAACCTATACTTTCAGGTGACGTCCTAAGCAGTGGTTTGGCCTCGCAGAAGGCATCCTAAGACCAATATCATTGTGAGACCCCGCGAGGATTGCTTTAGTACTTAGCCCCCTCACTCGGTGACGCTGTCAAAGCCGGTAAGGCCAACAGAAAACACATTCAGAAAAAAATTAATGTATTCTGGTGTTGGCCTCATAGCGTCTTGATAGCGTCACCAAAAAAAATTGATCACTGAATTCATACATTTTATTTTCCGGCTATTTAAGATATCACATTTTATACCCAGTCTTATTAATTTCAAGATAATTATAGGTAGTTACTAAGATAGTGCAAGATAATGCAAATATTGAGTCTAATTAAATCGAATATTATGTGTCATTTCATATCATATAACCCATTTATCTCATATATTTCCATCTATATCAATAACAGCTGTCATCACGGTATCAATGTATATAATGCTTATATTGTTACTTATAATAAAAAGCGTATTAATGTCGCGATATACTTGCAATCTCCATTAGTGTGGCCACTGTCTCCAATATAGAGTATAGACTCATGCTAAGTATGTATAATTGAGCCGTTGTAGAATTCCTTATCGATATCTTCCTTACATAATTATGACGTTACTTTATTTATCATTTTAACAAGAGTCTCTTGTAATGGTAAATTGTTAAGATTGATTTTGAATGTATGCCTTAAACATCGATAAATATAATCAACGATACCTACTTTGGAAACTGGATTTATATAATATATTTTTAAGAAAGAAAAGTCTAAGAGTCAGTTAGAAAATATTATCAGAAATGGCAATATCTATGCTGTTGTTTTTCTTTTGATGACTCTGAGCACCTCTGACCGGGTCTCAACCCGGCCAGGAGTTGCTGTGGCTATCGCATACGTTATATTATACTGTAGTATTACCCAGACCGGCATAGTAACAAAACTGGTATTCCGATCTTCTTCAAAATAAATTAAAGCTTACATGTTGCTGACGACTAACGAATCCCATAACCAGCCGAGCTTTCATGCTCGGCCCCCTCACCGGTGACGCTGTATAAGTCGCTAGGACTAACAGC
>JAOPTZ010000015.1:2907033-2917432 GCA_027564475.1 Doxocopa laurentia | reverse complement strand
TGCGGGAATCGAACCCGCGACCTGTGGCGTCTTAAAGCAGACACACTATCGCTTGCGCCACAGCGTCGTCAAAAATTATAAAACGTCGTATTTATAACTTGTAAGTTTGTAGTTAGTTGTAATATAAATATAATTTTCTAGTTTTTTTATTCATGAAACAAAAACAAGAGTTTAACAAATGTAAGTACATACATAACATAGTACTTGGGTCAGATAAAAGAAGTTTCAACACGTAGCATGTTATCGTGGGCCTCATAACGGATTTACGAGACTATTTTGAATTGGTTTTCACTTACACTTGAATTATACGAACAGCTTTCGACATCCGACAGTTTCGATTAATTTTAAGTGAAAAAAAAATCCGAATAACTGGTAACCGATTTATTTCGGAAAAAGAGAAAGCAAGATGTATCAAGATTCGATTATATAATGAGACATATCATCATGCAATTATAGTTCATATTATTCATGAAATAAGAACTTATATAGCTTAGTTGTATTGTGTGTAGGTAGATATATACTTGGGACTATGTACAATTATATGGCGTAAAGGCGAAATAAATAAATACGTCGCGTGAGACATCGGATTCTTATCGTGTATCCGAAAGATTTATTGGAAGCTTCGAGTCGGGATTTATCGCGTTACAAGGTACCCGTTCCGTGTCTATATACTTAGCTTAGTAAATAATGTCGCATCGAAATTGATGGCGTTCTCTTTCTTTAAATAGATGACTAAATACTAAAGCTCACGTTATATCAGTTACCGAGCTTTGTTTTTATTGGGTGGCTTACGTAATCCAAGCTTTTGGCTCCATTAAGACGACCCGTACTTTTGGATATTTTTACACTGGTCGAATTATTCTTTTTAATATTTTCAATAATGATACCTTTTTATAATTAGATACCACGATGTTATACCTATAGAAGATACTATTGCCTCTTTGTTATATTAGAAATATATCATACATATTACGAATTCAATGGGTAAGTAGAAAAAAGTAGAAAACAAGGAGTAAATAAGACGAATAAAATGCCATTCTTCCAGATTTGTAGCTTAAGCCTGTAACGCTCACGATAATTACATAAAATACAAACAATAATATCAAATACAAAAAATACAAAAGCAAAAGCAACATTTTTTATTCTTTTATATTGCTGTTGGCCTCATTGGCCTTGTCATCAGGAGAGGCGAGACGAGAAGAAAAACCTCGCAAGGGTTCAAAGTATATAGTTCTAAGGATGTCTCCTGAGATACAAAAACTTCGTCGTGGAAGTCCTTTCATTTTGTAAGAGCAAAGATAATACAAAAAAATATGAACAATTAACATTAAGACAAGAAATAATAGTTTATACTTCAACAAGTAATTATAATATGTTTTTATATAAACTAGTTACAGAAGCGTTCATATATTTACTTCAAGAATAACATTAGAATAATTAATTTCATCATTGATACTCGATATTTTTTTCATCGAGAACTAAATAACGTGGTACTTGTTTACCTTAGTAGGGGCAGACGATATCGTTGCTTTTCGTTTTTGTTTTGTGTAGAGCTAATGTCAAAACATTAAACAGAGAGCACTGATTCCGGACAATTAATGGGATTTAAAATTAAACAGCCTTGAGCACACGGATTTTTGTGGGAAGTTTTAATAAAAAACGCCATCAACATAACGCTGAAATAACCATGTTATTTGTATCCGTTAAAATATAAATACTTTCGACGTAATATTTGTAATTCTCTTGAAAGTTATTATGTGTGAGATTTTCATACTGATTTATATACTAATTTAGCTTTAATCTGTAGCAGAAACAGCAAACTACTTTAATACTAATGAATCATAGATTAAATTGGACATAATCAATTTTGTAACGAAAATTTACTAGGAGCCAAAAACAAATGAAAGAATTACGCGTTTGAGTATAACTTACTATACGTATAATATCGTCCCCTCATACGTTGGTAGTCCTTTAGTTTATTCGCAGCCCTTTTCCGCATTGTTCGCTGTGATGCGTGTATTTTCAGCACTGACACCGAAGCGTACTTACGTATATAGCCACAGATAATGTTCAATACAAGGATCGGGTACAACACCGAAATCCACTTACCCCTTACGGTGGTGCCTGTACACGTTAGGTGTTTACAAGAAGGGCTCAATTTATTTATTCGTTCATTAAGCGAAGCGGGGGATCGCTGCGAGTGCTGAATTTTAGGATAATGGTCGTATGGCATACTTATAGACACAGTTAAACGAACATTTAGGCGCCTGCGGCTTCGATATACACCTCAACACGTGACAATACTATACTATAAAAATATTTAATATATTGTAACGGTCTACCATATATCCCGCTAAGCTGTAGTTAAAAATATTATATCTTACTAAACGTTTTTTTTATTGTTCTCTTGAAACATAACATAAAAATTAAAGGTTACTGCAGTTTCACCTGCAAGAAAATATCGTTTTATTCTTAATACGTTCGCTGGAAATGAGAAAAAAAATATCAAAAATCATAAAAGCAACCGATAACAAATCAGCAAATCAAGCAAGACGCGCACACGAAAGGTTAACGAGACAAGAACGTGAGAATCGACAGAATTCGATACGGTTCTGTAATTGCCTAGTTAGAAATGAATCGCCTCTCGAAACAAACGTTATAAAACAAATCGTACGAGAAACTCATCATCTCTAACGTTCGCCTGGTACTTCACACTTCCACAGTCTAATAAAACTAAGAACATGTCCCGCGCGATGTAACCGGTTGTATAAATTTCAATTGCGAGACTCACGCGGTCTGTGGTCGTTATAAATTGACGACTATAAAACAGTTTGAAATTTTATTAGCCTCTCATACAAAAACATTATATCGAATTCACCGTGTAATTCAATAATGGTGTCCAAAGACCGGCGGCACTAACAGTCTAGGTTAAACTATTATGTGTAATCATCAATTCGATTCACCGAGATCGACCTTTTGTTGAGAAATCTTTAAAATAATAGGGTGTTGGGAAGTGTTAGTGTGCAATTTACTGAAGTGTTGACGGGGACTTTCGAATGCTTTTATAGTTTTAATATTGTTCTACGATTTAACATTGTAATAGTTTTTCGATGATAAAAAACGCTATTAAAATTAACAACGGTATAAGGAAACTCTCGACCGACTAAATTTACAGTTTCACAACTAATTATGTGTTTTTTAATGTGAAACAAAATAATAAAAAAGTAATATCTTTGATGGTATTGCGTTAAAGCTTCTAAACATTGCCAGTCATGTGCTTAAGGAAGTAGCTGAACGGATAGCGTTATCGTCCTGTACCAGCCATCTTATAATCCTTTTAAAAGTAGTCGCGCTTGCGTCGCGATAGTTAAACTTCTAAAGAATTTGTTAGTAAAGACATATCCTTTACGGTAATGTTCGATTTTCTATTAAACTTGAAAGCGTTCCTCGTCCCACATTCTTATCTCGAATGTTCTACGACATATTTTTCCAAAGTTTCCCGGCGCGAGCTTTCAGGCTGCCGCGTATAAAGCTCTATTCACACATGGCGGGAGATAAGGCAGCTTTCACACCATTAAGCCGCGCGCTGGAGCCCGGGGCTTTTCCAGATTAGATTATACACTCGATTTATGACGTCATTAAAGCTTTGATAATTACTCGGGACAGGCTGCGTAGGCGAGACGCGGGCGGGGGGTGTGGGGGGTGTGAACTCCGTAAGGGGGGGAGAGCTTGTACTGTTTGATTGGATTCCTGGTACTGCGAGGGTTAAGGGATTAAAGTTATGGAGATTAGTTCGCCGCCCGCGGCCGCTCACTTCGTTTATGTTAAAAGGCCTATAGAGATGTGCGGATAAGAGATTGCTTATTGCCAATTGTGATAGCGAGGCAGCTTTTAATTTCGTTTCGCGCACGATCGTACGTATGTAAATAAAGGCCTGATTGGCTCCGGGCTGTAATAATTGCTTGTCCGCGGTATCGTATACTGTATCTTTTTACAACAGCGCAACTGCTAGAAGTTAAATCACAGCAAGTAATGCACCGTGCGAGGTGGTGTAGCCTACAATAAAATTCTTAGATAACAAAATAAATACAACGTGTCAATTTCAACGATAATTTCCTTTTCATTTATTATTGTAGATTTAAATATTTATCTAAATTAAACTATTATATAACAATAATGAGCATTGAAGTGTTTACGTACGTTAGAATAATACTCATAATGTAACACTTAAATAGAGGTCGTCTCAGTGCCATTTCGGTGGTCCAAATGTCCTATAAATTCTTGTAAATTATAATACAAGGGATCAATTTCCCTCGTGCAAACACTTTACGCATACAATAAGCAATTATGGTCATTGTTATATATGAAATAGATGCAATTTTCCGATGCATCGATTTCGTGTTGTGAAAAATTATGTTTTCTCGGAAACAAAAGCTGTTTAGACGACTTTCAGTAAAGCCTTATCTATTACACCTGCATACCCTTAGTCGCTTAAGCGCAAAGTAAGCGAGAAATTGTTTTCCATACATAGCGACAATAGCTATTGTTATTTTAGCCTTTTATACTTCATAACATTTAATTTTATATCTAAAATATTCTACAATATTAAAAAAAGGTAAGAATACATTGTTTGTAAAATTACAATTGTTTTACAAAACAAAATATTGTAAAATTGCAAATCAATTTATACTAGGTTATATTGAATTTTCATACTATACGAGTATTTTTTTCAGACACTACGTAAAATTTTGTAGTGCTACAATTTTTATGTATAAATAATAATAAAAAGTTTTTTTATGTTTACTACGTTCTATTTGAAATTCGACAAAATATTTCGCCTATTATTTTCCAATACATTTCTTGTTAAATTACCATAGAAAAACACATTGTAGGTATATCTTTCTTCTTTTGTTTCATATGAAAAAACATTTATTACTTTATAAGAATATTATTTTACAATGATACCATGTATATAATACAATTTAAATATAGTAGGCATTTTGTAACAAGTTGTACAATATTAAAGCTATTTGAGCCAGAAACCAGCCGCTAGGGTCTAACATCGTCCGCGAATGGTGCTCTATGGCCCTTCAATTAAGTGTAATGAGCCGGTTCGTCCTACCGCGCACTTACCTACCCATTTGTGTGAGTACTTGTATGAATAGTATAACACAAGAATTTACATTAGGTACCTTAAGATCTTATCTAATAAACTTTGTATACGTTCTCGTAATTCCGTTCTTTTAACGTAACCTTCTTTTAACAAAAACATATTTTCGTGCTGTTTAAGTACGACGTTATTTTTTATATAAAGAATCTAAATAGAATTACTTCCACTAGTATGAGTCAACAGTTAGAAATATTTAAAAAAAATATTTTTAAGATTATGCAGTCATAGAGTAAATACATTGAACTCAGAAACTATTGTTGAAATTTAAAATAGCTTCTCATTGTATTCGAAGACTTCTGTATTAAGAAATATTATGTAATGTTAAATAATTTTGCATTTCCTTAAATTGGGGTAACTATGAACCTTAATCAATCAATAATAAAACGTATACCAATACGCAAGATATAAGTATATTACCTACCTACGTTAAGATTCATATAATATCATGCTCAAACAAGTCATGTAAATAAATTACGCTATAACATTGATTACAATTATATAGTATATGTATAAAAAAGGGTAATTGACTAACTGACTTGAAATACCTACTCAACCCAAGCCACCCACCGTGGAAATTTGTATGGAGGTTTTTTAAGGTGATGAAATAATGTATGATCATAATTATATCAATGTATGTTACAATTCAGAAACAATTTGCTCGATGTGTATAGACTTAACTTTATAATAATAAATTACACTTATGTATAATATAGCCTTCAAGATATAAGTTATTATAATAATGCATATAAAATTGATAATATTGCTATGCTCTTATCAGATTAAAATAATAACATGTGCTCAACATAACGACACACGACCCTCCTCTGAATAGATTATTCTAATCTCCGATACTCTACGCGGAAGTGTAGGCCTAACGCGTTTTCAAAAGGATTCAAATCATATTTTACCAGAGGCGCCCATTAGACTCGATTAGTGGTCCTATAAAGGGTCCATTAAAAGTGACGCGTATCATAAGTCCAGGCGCATTTGGCAACAGTATTGTGATCCTGATACGTCGAACAAACGCGTAATAATGATGGCTGATATTTCTCTCACTACGGTCATCGTATTTGCCACTCACAAACATTTGCCTTGTAGTTTTCAGCACGAATGGCTTGACGCCAGGAAGGAATTACTATCCTCATACTGGATATATTAATACTATTATAATTATATATTTATGCTAGGTCCTATGTTGATTTACATATCTGAACATGATTAATTAATGTATTCTATTTCTAACACCTTATAAAAAGCGGCATAAAAGAATATTTAATCGATCTTTTGAATACGATAATATTTATCAAAAAAATTGTTTACATTGCTTTGCATTGTGAAAAACATTGCTTTTAACTTCATCTTGAAATTATTAAAGGAAATTTAAATGAGAGGTCAGCATGATTTACGAAAAGCATGTGCTTTTTTATTGTTTACTAATTTATCATTGTGAATTTTCTAAAGTAGCATACGGAAATATATGACATTTCTACAAGCATCGAATGCTGTACACGTAACAGGAAATGACATAGAGCTACCGATAGAGGCCAGTCAAAATAGGCGATAATTATGAAATGTGGCGCCGATTGTCGCTCCATTAGGCGGCTTTGTGGCCCTGGACACTACGTGCGCTTCTAGATATGCAAATGTATTTAAAATTTATGAAAATAATTCACCGTTGATTTATGATATTACGTTTTGTAACCTTCGGCTACTGACTGGCTTAAATCGAAAATACACATAAATAAAAACAATTATGATAATTTATTAAAATATAAAACTTACCATTTTATATAAATATACACTATATTTAATTTAATTAAGAAGACTTTTAATACAGTTTTGAAGTTAACTTCACTGAGAAAAATGTTATACTAAATCGAATACAAAAATATTTTCCTACCCAAAAAATTCATTGTGCAAAATCTCATAATTCACCTGTAAAATGACAAAACATTAACGATTATTACATGCATTGTACAACGGGCAAACAATGGGGGAAAGACTTTCTTTTATCGATTCTTAATGTGTAATTATATTTCTAACTTTGTTTGTTAACAAGTTTAATAGTCCGGAACACCTTTTTACATTGTTAAATTAAATGCGAGGTACTTTTTAGTGGTTTACGGTGAGATAAAATTGTACGGACAAGGCCAAACATTGCGGGATTCCAGCGAATTTATACGCAATGCAATTTAGAAAGGTGCTTTTTAGTAACATTCTTTTACAATAACAAATTCTTGTTCTTTATATTTCTATTGAGAACGATAACCCATTAAAAACTTGCTTCAATACTGTGGAATTCTTTGTTAGTCTGTAAGGGTTACTTTATTTTTCTAACAAAAAACGTTTTGGAGTTTTTTAAGGCGCAGGGCATCTTCTGCGAACGCGGCGCGATACAAAAGATTAAACCGTTTTGTTTTCATGTTTTCTTTGTTTTTGTTTTATTGAAGATAAATATACGTTTAGGGCTATTGTGTCAGAAGATTCTTGTTGAAAGCATTTTAGTCTCGAAAAAATCTTTCTAGTGTACACTTGGTTTTATGTCTGTTGATATATATAAAAAAAAATAAAAATAATTAATAATAATTTAAAATTGGCAAGTGCAAACTACATTGGACTTTATAATAAAAAGGTAAGCCATTTTTTTTCTCCAATAATTCAATATATTTGTATGTTATATAAGTCCTAACCATTAATTTCTTATTTGATAAAGTGTTAATGTTCCAAAATGTAAATAATAGCGTGGACTTAGGTAATAAAAATCCCTGTTTTTACAACAAAAAACTTGCAGACTTGAAAAATTGTATTTAAAATGAATTTGTTTATAATTTTATTCACATCATCGATTCAGTTTGGCTCATGATAGAAATACCTAGTCGCCAAATTTATTTCGAATCCAAGCGTCTAGTGAATTATACAACACAAAAGATTTAAATAAATAAAAAAAAAACTAAGCTAACGTCATATGAGACAAGATGGCTGCATTCCAAAGTATCATCTTCATCTTGAATTGAACTTTATTGACATATGAATACAGACCACATTAGCTTAACATACGATATCTGGAGTAGTAACTCAAGACGTGTCCGTAGATATCGGCCCCCGCGCCCTCCCACCCAAACTTAATACCACATAACTCACAAACGAATAAATTATTGCTATCTCTTATTCTTTAAATTATTGCCATCTTATTCTTGCCCGAGCTCCTTTTTCTAGTCACGGTTGATACCTATTTATAGATGTAATGGTCCGCATTAAGCGATCCGCGATAAATGATTTATAAACCGCTGTAAGATGTAGCATTATTGATTCAAAGATTTGAACCGTGCAACAGAGTGTTGTGATAATTTTACGAAACAATAAATAATACTTTATGTGTACTCTTTATGGAGAGAGAAAGTGGTTGATTATTAATATGACGCATTGTTTATGGGCAACTAAATGTACTGTGTATCTTTATGAGAGTCCACGGATCTTAAGATTCAATATTCAATTCTCGGTTAGATAAAAAAAAATTCAACATATCACACATTACACTAATTTGTTGAAAATCAGATTCTAGCACCGATTCCAAAATGAACCCCTGAGAAGAACCGGCGTAACAAATTCAGGGGGTTATATTTTAAAAAATATATAAATTCCTTTTTTGAATTTATATTTTTAAAATTGACTAGCTTATATGATTGGGATCCTTTAAGCTTATCCTAAAACATACAATAAATACTTAATAGTAAATCAACAGTAACCTATTTGAATTAATGGATCTATTAGTGCACTTTATATGAAATATTAAGTTAAAATTTACAATCTCTAATGCTTAACGATTAGTTTATAATTTATACAAAATAACGTTTCATAATTCGTCATTCGTCAATGTCTTATTTCGTCAGTAAAATAAATTTTCTTATGTAAGAAAAAGCAAAGAGTATTTATTCAACAACAAGATCTCAAGTTGGTATCATTCAATCAAATTCATCCGCACTAAGTGCTAAAGAGGCCGGAGTATTTTTTTTTTTCGTCGAGCGTGAGTGGTCACAGACGATACGAAAGAGTTTTTATCTCAACGTGATGTATACTCTGTCACGACTGTGGGATGTACGTGACTGAAATACAAGACTTTATTTTGAATTTAAATTTGTGTTCCCTATAATATATTGGTTTAAAAAAATATAGTAATTGTTTTTTTATACATAAGTCGCAACCTATTTTACGGTATGCATCTACCTAATAAGAACTTATAAAAAAATTGACCCTCTTATAAGGACAATTGCCGCGGTCACTCAGTTCTTGAAGGACAATTACACCATTCCCCTACATTTAAAAAGAATAAAAGAGGAAATATATACATAAATAATTTGTATGTACACGCTTCACCGGTCTTACATACAAATTTATGCCGAAAAAGCAATAATAATATATTAAGATAAGTTTGAAATGTTTTCGTTGTGAAGGCGTTGTGCAAAAGGGTTGTCTACACGCTATAGAGTAAATATAAAGGCGGTACATCGCCCAGCGGGATCGTTAGAAATAGTTGTGAGTTCGCGAGTTATGTACACCGTAAAAGGATGTATCTGCTGCGACAAGGAACGATAAAACTACAGGCCCTGCGAAGTTTCAACACGGAAACTAGATTTGTTCGCGCGTTATCTTTGTTAGGGTAGACAGTGTATATTTCTCTACGGAAAATACGAAATACTTGGGTGTTAAATGTTTGATATTTTTTTATGTATTTAAATACATAACCAGAAAATAATTATATTTATATAGCTAACATTCAAAATCATAACCATTTAAAGCAGTCAGGTAATAAAAAGAATTGTCACTAATACTTATGTAAACTTCAGTGAACCAAATGTTTAGTAACAGCGCGCTATTACGCTACAAACTACGTTGTGTCACAGAGAAAACTAAGTGCAAAAGTTAGTATTTCTATAGCTTATGTGTTATTCTAGTACATAAGCTACAACATCGCTAAGTTTCATCAATATCCAATTAGTAGTTTTGGCGTGATTGAGTACTCCATCCATCCAACAGTACCTACCTACCATCGCTTTAGCCTGCCTTTTTCCCTCGCAATCTGATGAAAATATCATTACAACTGTTTAATATTATCATAAGTAAAAACATCATTGAAATATATGTATTTTCAATCAAATAATTTACATGATCCCTTCGAGAATTAACAACGCGAATACAAAGCAATCACACGGCACATAGTAGTTAATTCAA
>JAOPTZ010000015.1:2880553-2891877 GCA_027564475.1 Doxocopa laurentia | reverse complement strand
TTTTGTACACACCAGTGCGCATCGCGTTAGACATTGGTTAATCCAATATAAATCAATAAATATTATATAAATAGTAAAATTAAAAGTACTTGTCTATTATTATAATTACGCTATAGATTTTTTTTTTTATATAAAGAAGTAATACCTTGATATGTTCAGTCAAAGTATCATTTATAGGTTTAAATTATAGTATATTTCGAATAAACCCATGATTTGTGCTTTTTTTTTATCCATAGTTTGTTTTTAAAATAAAATAATTGATCTTAATTTCGTTCTTATAATATTTAGCTTAACAGGTAGGTATAAGCAGCTATTAAGATTACACAGCATTTTTTATACTTATATTTTGAAGTATTTATTTTAATATAGCAATGCATTTTAAAACTAATAATTGATAAAATTCCAACTATATCTTGTTAGAATAAAATTTAAGTCCCTAAAATGGTTATGAAGTACTCAAGCACCTCATATCAGGCCATTGGGAAATTTTACTAAATCTTCAAATCCACATTTACGACGCCTCCATTCGTCTGAGCGCTGCAAACGAGCCGTAAAACTCGGGGCTGACGTCACTCGTGACATTGCGGTTCCACGCGCCGCCGCTAGATGGCGCTCACCAAGCTCGTTCTAACTGTCCTCATAAAAATAAATTTTATTGTTATGACGAAAATAAAACGCTTGTCGTCAATTTAAACATCATTTTACTGTGTAATAAGATTTATTTTATGATTAACAAGTGTCTTGATGAATTTATATTGCCGAATGATGAATAAAGTAATAAAATCCGATTTTACGATCGTGTTATCGTCGCTCTATTGGCGGTTACGATACGTCTTCTCAGCGGCGCTACGTAACGTGCGATAAAAGTTATAAATGTGAATCATAGTGAACACACAGCGTTTTATAGTCTCATTATTGTTTTTTTTTTTGATAATCAGTCGAATGAACAATTATTACTGTTGTTTTGCATATATTATTTTTAGAACGTTATCAATAGACTGGTTCGGTGTTTCGATTTACTTATCAAATTTATTATTCAAATAAGTCGAAATGTTTCTTAATATTCAATAAATAATGTCATATGTTCTGATATTGAACCTCGTTTACAAGGCTTCAAATTAAATAAGAGTTTAAAGCTTTTGTCACTAGATGGCGAGAAAGTATTTATCTAATACAAAAAATAAAGTAGAAATATGCATTTAAAGCAAGACACATTAATATTTTATATATATTATTAATAAAAATAATATGACAGTTAATATTTGAAAGTAATTTAATTTTTGCTTTTAAGTTTAATGCAATTTTCGATAGATGGAGTGGACAACAAATGCAGTTGCGTTTGAATATTCAGTTAGTGCACTTATGTCCTTTTAACTTTTCACTCAAATTTCAATTTTACGTTCCACTTTTATATTATGATGTTAAAATAGTACTAATGTTAAAAGCAATGATTAAATTTAACCTTAGGTGTTTTTGATAGCTTTTTAAGGCGATGATAATTATTAATTAAATAACCTCAATATTTTGATTAAGCCATGTTTTGTTTGTACGACACGGCTTATCATGTTAATTAAGTGTTTTTGCCACGTTCTTGCATAAAATATTTAAGATTCATTATTTTAAGAAATAGATTAAATATCATACCTTTTTTATTATTTGTTCCTTATTTTCCATTGTTTCTTTTTTATAATCCTGATGACCCCTTTGAGTGGGATATTGGGCTTCCAGCATAAGTTTTATAAATGCGAATGTTTTTGAGGATATGTGTATGTTTGTTACTCTTTCACCAAACAACTACACAACGGATTCGGATGAAACTATACAATAACATAGATTATACATCGGAATAACACATAGACTATATAAATACTAACTTTTCTACGTCGTAGGATGTAGAGAGAAAACGTAATTGCCACGGGAGCCTTTCATCGTTTGGTTCACTGAAGCTTACATAGGTATTGGTGGAAATGCTTCTTATTACCCGACTAAGGAGGGGTATTGTTTTCAAACCTAAGCCATATAAAAATTATACTCCACGCAGACAGAGTCACAGGCAACTGGTAGTTATTTATAATTTATATACGAGTAAGTAACAGAATTGAAAGTTGCTATAATTTTCTTTTATTATTCTAGTCTATTTAATATGCAAAACTTTACTTAATTTTAAATAATAGTACTTATCTTACACGTGTGCTATTAACTTTTATGTCAGCATTAAAATTACATAATTTAATGATCAAGTTTAATCAAAACAGGTATAAGTACATTACAATTTAAAAAATTATGCATTCGTATATGATAACAGTACAAAGAGCGCTTCATATGATTTATACGGAGCAATTGATACATTGAACTAATGCCAAGGTTTACTGCCAAGTCCAAAAACGTTTCGCTATTAATAACATACAAATCCACGATGGGACCGTTCATCTTTGTTAATAGTTTAAAATTTCAAAGCTGACACTGTAAATTGATATTCTTAAACAATGTTTGAAATTTATAGACATTTCAAATACATCGTATTTATACAATGCCTGTTTGGTTACTAAAAATTCTGGCTTCTAGTTTTATCTCCAACAAAGTTATAGGGTCGAAAATACGGCCCCAGTGCCCCCAGATATGTAACGAGAAAATATATTTAGTTACTGAGTCATGATCGACTCTGAAATATTCAAAACATATATTTATAATGAAAGATATTCGACGACGTTGTGGCGCAGCGGTAGTGAGCTTGCTTTAAGTGCCACAGGTCGTAGGTTCGATGCCCACACGGAACATATACCTATTCGTATTGATCATACGGGCATGTTGCGGTCTTGGTGCTTGTTATTGTGACTGTATGTTTTGGAATCCCGACACTGGACTATACTCGTATACTATAATATGTAGATTCTCTAAAAAACACTATGCTATCTCAGACCCACTAACTTGGGCTTTATATTCAGATTTTGTGAACCCATTTAGGTTTTCCTTTTAATAGGATGTGGTGATAAGGAAGCATCCATAATGTTTTTGTAAATATTGAGTTTTGAGATGTTCTTATCTTCAATCATGCTGCCATGTTGGCAATATGTGCAGAAAAATTTGAGCTATTTTTTATATATGTAGATATAGAATAAAATTTTGATAAACAGTATTAAGTTGGTAATAAAGATAAATCAAATACTTACATGAGAAATGTAACTAATAGAGCGATTAGTTAGAGCGCAGGTAATCAAAGTTATTGACAACTGTATAATTTTTGTCTTTATACACTCTATTCTATAAATTCAGCTAAGGGACCCAATAAAATATTATAATTCTAAAACGCCTGACTACTATGAGGTTTTTACCATAGAGCTGAGCTACTAATAAGTTGTCACAGAGATCTATTTTTTTTAACACAAAACATATGGATTTGTGAAATACTTCTATTTTAATTTTTTTTTTCAATTCGTGGTTAATTTTAATTACTTTCTTAAATAAATTTTTATTTCTAAATTAATTCATTTGAAAATATAATCGAAATGAAACAGTGTACATTTTGTTTAACATATTTATTTATTTTAAATTATTATATAATAAAATAGATATTTTTAAATAACTCTAATTATTAAACATACATTTAAGATAACTAACTAATACATATAGCAATTTAAAAAGTACTTTTGATAACTAGCTGATGCCAAATTTTCATTAAACTTAATAAATAAGTTTAAATAATTTAGTAATCGAAAACTCAGTATTCGTTTATATGGAAATGTCTGTAAATCATCTCTCGATATACCAAAGTATAATTTAAAAACAAATATATTAAACAGAAATAATTTTTATATTGTGATGTATGATGAATGTATATTTTTTAATTATGGCAGATTGAACAGAAACAGTTACAGAGATACAAGGGTTGCTAAATTCAATATTAACTTCACTGAAATTATTCTAATTATTGACCTTTAAAAATATCCTTCTTAAAGGAGGAAGAATTTTAAGGAGTTTTTTTATGATATAGCGGGCAAACGGGCAGGAGGATCCGTCCTGAACCGCCCATGAACATCCACAATACTAGAGGGTATGCAGGTGCGTTGCCGGCCTTTTAAGGAGAGTGGGACTCCGGACCTCTCACTTACCATTCGAAACGGGACAGCTAAGCTGCCCCTTCACGCTGGTTTTTTAAGTGAGAGTGTGGTACTACTCCGGAAGTGTTAGCTTATTCGGCTGCGACTTTAAGGTACGCAGAGTGGCACTATCACTAAGACTAACACCCAGACCAGAACACATGCTTTTATGATCAATATAAACATATGTTCCGTGCAGGAATCGAACCCGCGACCTATAGCGTTTTAAGGCAGACTTGTTACCAATGCGTCGTCAAAAAGGAGGAGTCTGACATTTGAGCAAGTTTTATTATTATACTAAATATGATCATATTCTTTATGAGTTCAACTTCATCAATATTATAATTATCTTAATGTAAAAATATGTGTTATATACTTAATTCTTGTATTTATATTCATATTTTTCATGTTAGTTTTTCTAAGCATTTAATATTTCCTTATAATATTTGATTTATTGCTACACACACACACACACACACACACAAAAAAAACAAATCTTTTATAGGAAATTAATACTACGCGTTGAAATGTCGTAAAACTGGTATGCAATAAAACATCAAGGCACATGGTCCGAAGGTTTTCGTCTGAGGATTGTGTAAGCGAAACGTGTTGATAATAAATCGATCGTAGACAGACGTCATAACAGTCCATTAGGAGTATTATGATTGATATCAAACGTATGGCCCGCAATAAACCTATGTGGCTCGATAAAAAGGAAAATTACAGTCATAAAACCGCAGTAATCGAGTCCGGGCAGACAAGTAGACGCTGCGTCTCGGCACCGCAGCGTATCCTCGATGAAGACATAAACTATCAACGACTCCTTTATCTCTATTAAGCGGGTGATACTTTAAACAAGTCAATAATGGTTCAATAAATGTCTAAAGGCATAATAACAAACCACGTGCGTTCGCCTCAATAAAGTTTCGAATTTATATCGAGGTTTAGCCCCGGAGGCGTATACGAAATAATCTGAGCGGTGTTTACTGAGAGTTCTACAAACGGCGCAATTCACGTGACGTTTACGAGCGTTCAAGTGGTAGTAAAAATCGTGTTTACGAGCGGTGGAGGGCACGCGCTGCGCGGGCGCCGACACGCGAATATCATCGTCTGTCGCTTGAATGCGAATGAGCCTTACTTAGGATGTTTCTTCGCTGATAACCATTATAATACATATTATGTAATGTAACGCCGATACGTGCCAATGTCACTGCTTATCTGTAGTAATATTGTTTAAAAATTACTTACGATCGCCATTTGAATTTAATAACAATTCACCATGTTTATATACGTTTGTTTATTTTAATATTATATAACGTATATATAGTAGTATATGAAACTCAACGTTAAACATGTATTTGTTTTTTTTTTTCTAATCTTATTAAATTATTTCTGTAATGCGTACTGCTATTGACCCTAGCGGCCTCCACAGCAAGCATCACCGGGGTGTAGGCCGAGCATGAAAGCTCGGCTGATTATGGGATTTAACACCCCACGCGGGGCACTGGTTGAATCCGTCCCGAGGGTTCCTCTTGCGAGGTCTAACCTAGGCTCGGGATGACATCGAGAATAAGAGAGCTAAAACAGTAATTTTATGTGACAGTCTTGTTAGAAATTTCGTCTTGTTAGAATATTTTTGTTCGAAGTCAATATATAATATGTCTAATAAGAAATATATGTTTATTTTTCTGAATATTGAAGAAAGATTTCTGAAAACTCCAATCAATTGCAACTTTAAGAAATCTCTATTAGCAAATGATTACAATTATTTCTTGAATGATACATGCAATAAATTTTATCAATTTTTTTCTTATTCATTTTAAGCAGCTCGTCTGTCTGTCCCTCAGTAAGCATTGACTATAAATATTTTAACTTAAGGTTTGTTTTAAATTCTTTTTGAGTATCGAATTATGGTCATAGATAACGTTTGAGACTAAAACCTACCCCTTATGTCTTAAAAGACGTTTATTTTGACCTCATTATGATGTATTTTTGATATTAAATATGCCATGTCGATCTTACTATTAGTGAATTAGAAATATATACTACATTTTATGTATTTGATTTGTTTCTTATAACAACAAGATTAAGAATACAAATGGTAATTTTTTTAGAAATGATAAATACTTTTCAAACTTCACTTCGAAATTCAATAGGCTTATTAGGTTTTTAATAACTTGAAGTAAAAATAATTATATACAGATCTTTTAATTGTAAGCTAATCAATATCAAATCTAGTTTCTTGAGGGCTGTGACGATATTCATCTCGTGTTCCAGAAAAAATATTTTTATACAAAAATTTGGTATCCTTAAGAATTAGAATCAGAGTATTCAAAGGCTATTTAATTTACACTGATTCAATTTTTATATTTATCGATACTAATACTACAAATGACAATGAGAGCTCAAAAATTATTTTGGTATTCGGTAAAATTTAAATCCATATTGTAAGTTCTAGATTTTAAGAGATATTAGCCTTTTTTAGTACATCGAATATACCAGAATTTGATGCGTAATGAATCATTTAGTCCACAATCTGTATCAAAAGTTTTATTTCTTAAAACTTTATATTAAATATGTAATGATATTATGATGAATAACATATTTTTAGTTTGAAATTTTCCTAATCCGTCAATGATATAAAAAATTATTTTTAAAAATGACATAAATTTTCTAAAAGTTTTCTTCTGTAAATATTATCTATATCAAAAAATAATTAAAAAATATACGTTTTGAAATGAATGCAACAGGGCGATAGTTAAAATGAAGTCATGGAAATCCCTCCCTTTTGTACGTAAATATTTGTTTAAAGAGGTGACTAAATAAAAATGCGAGCGTGTCCTCGGGTACACCACCAGCACCATTCATTCGCTTGATGGCTTCATTTGAACGCGCGAATCGACTGCTCCTGCGATAATGCGCTATTGTTTACCCTTCGATAGTGCGTCTTCCACTGCACGCGCCACACTGCGCTAGACTGAGACAGACACATATATCTCAACGTCCCCTACGCAATACACGTTCCACTAATACCATACATCTCGCTCCCACTTTCGACAAATCCACGCGCACGAAAGTGATAGCAACGCCACTCGTATAAAACAGGTAGTAGAAGAAATAATAATCATCTTTACGACTTCTCACTCTATTCAGCACCTTGTTACGATACTGCGCGCTCATTGTGGCCCGACCGAGGAGTGGTTGTAAAATCTTTTCTTTACTGGCCCGTTTCACTAATTGTACGTTTATGAGTTTACGACTTTGCGGCTTAACTTTTCAGTAGCCGCGTCATTATTGGCCTTTTGTAAGATTTTTTTTGCTTGTTGAATGTTGTGAGCCGCTGTTAAGAAGTTGTAAAGGATTAACAAGTGCCACTTAAGTTTTTCAATGCATTAATTTATGTATTATCAACAAACTCGTACAGATTTAAAGTTAATACGACTCTACATTAATGTTACGCGATATGTATTAGTAGTCGAACTGAAGTTTAAGGACGAGGCAACTGGTCCGTAGGCACGTGTTTTCAGGAGGAGTGATAAGCAAGGGAAAAGAGAGCGTTACTGATAATATTTATAGTCATTAGCGAAAAGGGGACGGAACAATCTTTGGTGTTGCGATCGCAGGCGGCGCGCGGGGCGGCGCGCGTGTTCTCCGCGCTCTCAGTAGACTGCGTGAGTCGAGTCGCGCCGGTCGCTCCCGGCACATAGTCGCGCGCTCCACACACACGCGACTGCAAACTTCGCTCGCGACACACGCCTCCACCACATGTCCACTAGCACTATTTAAAACGACCACTCCTCAGACACTCGCACGTGACGACGGCACTCTCGCGACACCACCCCGCACCGGGGAACGTTTAAAAACTCGTAAAACCCGCAGCACGTGCTCCCAAGTCGTAAAATAATCGTAAAAAGTAAACACACGTCGACCGGCCTTTATCGCCGATGAAACACATTATGACGCTCGAGTGACGTTTAATAGGCAATAAAATTAATAAAGTTAATATTCACTCATCTATTCGGAGTGACGGCGGAGGTCGCGTTATCACGGCGCGTGGGGCCGCGATGACATAAGTGTTTCCTAACTCAGTGACGTTAGTGCCGGTGACCCATCAGAATGAACTCTTATTTCGAGCAGGGCGGTTTCTACGGGGACCACGGAGTACACCAGGGCGGCGGTGCCAGCGATCAGTACCGCGGCTTCCCTCTGGGTCTGACGTACGCCCAGCCTCACGCACTACACCAGCCGAGGCCGCAGGACTCTCCATATGATGCATCGGTTGCCGCCGCTTGTAAGCTTTACGCGGGAGAGCAGCAATACGCTAAGGCAGATTGTTCGAAGGCGGCTGGTGACCAACAGAATGGCTATGGAGGAAAGGAGGCATGGGGTTCAGGACTTGGGGCACTTGTGAGGCCCGCGGCTTGTACGCCTGAAGCGCGGTACAGCGAATCCTCGAGTCCAGGGCGAGCCTTACCCTGGGGGAACCAGTGTGCACTACCCGGAGCTGCAGCCTCAGCCCAACCGGTCCAACACCAGCCCACTAACCACACATTCTATCCATGGATGGCCATAGCAGGTTAGTACAAATTTTCCACTTTGCTAAAAAATCACCGATAAACATTATTAGCCATATAATTATTATAAATCTTAATTTGAGATATCAAAAATGAATAAAACCTAATTTATATTTTCTAAGCAAAAAAGAAATTAATTAACGGTAAATTTAAAATAGCCGTAGAGTATGTTAGATAAAAGCTCTAAAATGTAGCATTCTCATTAATAAACTTGATATCTTAATAAAAATTCTAACAAGATACCAATAAGAAGGGGAGTTTAGTGTAAATCCTTACAATTTAAGTATCAATAAAAATCACATAAAGCGACCCTCGCTAACACCTTATTAGTCAGACAGATTTGAGAGTCATTAAAATTTTATTATAATCAATAGAAATAAAAGGTGCATAACATTCAAAAATAAAAATGTACAAATTATTTAGGTATATAAATTAACCCGAATTTCGTTTTGTTAAAAGCAATATTAAATAAACAACTCATATTTTATTTTTGCTAATTATGGATTAATCTATTGATAAAATAATAATTATTTAAACATTACGAAATGTAAATATACTACTTATAATTTAAAATGAGGATAAACATAAAATATTTACTGCTTAATTATTATTTATAACGGCTAAACTTTTTAAATCGCTATTAAATTTAATTTGAATATGAAAGGTCCGTGATATTTGCAAAGTTTCCATAATACCCAATTTATTTATTTACTTTACAAAATTGAATATCGATTTTTATATAAATATAAAATCAATCGCTTACATGTATTTTCCGGTTATATATGGCAAAATTAAGAAGTCAAATTTGGAAATACAAAAATTAGGGTATAATTCTAATCAGAAGACGTTAGATATAAAAGAATTCCATTCATTAATTTTTTACACGTTTCATACGACTCAATGTAGCGAGCAGGTTGTTACGTTTTAGAGCTCTCGGGTGCGCCCGCGCAGCTCCGCCCGCCCGGGTCAATGGCCCGGTCTAGTTTGGGCGCATTATTATTAACTTTAGCTTCAAGCTGATCAACAAGACCACTATATTGTAGCGAACTTGACACTATTGCTGAATACTCCAAGACTACCAGAAATATTTATTCTAATTCAATTTTGATACTTTACAAACACATACATATCTTATTATCTGGTTAGAGTATTTTAGATGGGATTCTTATTTGAATTAATTCAAATGTTCAATATTACAAATTGCTCAACTATCTTAACTATCATCAAAGTATTAATTAGGATATTTTTTTATATATTAAATTAAATCGACTCTCGGAGGTGAGCGCATTACAAACGCGTAATTAACGCGACGCGCGTGTGGTCCCGGTTCTCATAACTCATGCGACTTGATAAAATTAAGTAACACGGCCTAAAAAAATAAAAAATAACTAAAATGAGTAGTCGAACTGTCGGCGATATTTCATTCGGGTTCACGCAACGCGGCCCGCGAAAACAATACAAGGCCGCGTCCATGTGGATTGTGGAGTGTGGACCGTATGGAGGCTCGGGAGTTGGGACTTGTCTCTTCTACTTTTAGCGGATTATGTCGATTGCGAAAAATTATCTTCGATAGGTTTAACGTTGGTATAATTTATTTATATCAATTAATCACTAAATGACGTGTACAAAATTACTTGTATGTTATTTGAATAACTTTTTCGTCAGTAAAAAATATTTTATTTTTTAACGAAAAAAAAGATAAAAGTAATACCCGTGTTAAGACATTGTATCGTTTAAGGTTTTTCGTACAACACTTATTAATTTTTGACCGACTTAAAAAAAGTACTCAATTCAACTATATTTTTTTAATTTTTTTTACCTTTGTTTGTTTTTACCTTACCTTATTACCTTACCTTAGAAATTTCGACTGGGTAGACCGATTTTGATGATTTTTTTTATTTGAAAGGTATTGCTTCCCGTTTGGTCACATTTTAATTTGGTTCAATTTTAACAACGGGATCCAAAAGAAAACTGTAAAACTGCCAATTCCAATTGAATTACTTTCCAACAAGACTCGAATTTCCAATACAATTCAATGAGACAAATGGACAAATGAATTTATTAGAACATATAATACTTATCTTTGTTTGAAGTCGGTCTTATTCATTATTGATATTCCATTGGAGTTTTAAAAAAAAAAAAAAAAATACAGTCGAATTGAGTACCTCCTCCTTTTTTTGAAGTCGGTCAAAAATATAATTAAATATTAATGTAAGAATACATATTCATTTACAATATGTTGAGCAATTAATTATACTTGATGTATGAGTAATGTAGAACAAATTGAATAAATTCTTATATACATAAGTAATGTAACATTGTTACATACATTTACGGAAACAATAGATAATTGTGTTATGTATTGAGTTTTATATTTTATATATAGTTGAGTTAAATATTAGTTATTTACCCTATTTTTGTGAAACTAAAACTAATGTAGGCAGGTAGTTTTTTTTTTATGGTATAGCAAGCAAACATGCAGGAGGATCACCTGAAGGATAGGATCACTGCCGCCCATGAACACCCGCAACACCAGAGGGCGTGCAGGTGCATTGCCGGCCTTTTTTTTTGTGGGTCTCTGGACCTCTCACTTACCATTCGAAACGGGACAGCTAAGCTGCCCCTTCACGGTGGCTTTTTAAGTGAGAGTGTG
>JAOPTZ010000015.1:2857075-2874365 GCA_027564475.1 Doxocopa laurentia | reverse complement strand
GATCTTATAACAAATATAGCGTCTACAAGTAAAACGACCTTGAACACCAGTTCATAAAGAATGCTCTTCGTAGTCAATAGACGAGTTTGTAATGGTTCCCCAAATTGGTTCGTCCGTCCGCACACAATCAAAACAAACACTGGAATACACACAAAAATAACAACATAATAGCCCCGTAACAGTCGCAAGCCATAAACTAATAATGGGGGAGATATGTTTTATGGCATTCAAGTTTTTGAATACGCTTAAGTTTATTTAGTTTTTAGTTCGGCAAAAATTGTGTTAGAGTGTGCACGTTTATTTGGCAATGTTATATTTAATTAATAAGTAATGTTAATCAACCGCGTGTAGTGAAAAAGATTGACGGGACTGCGTTATAGCGGAGGAGGTGCGTCTGCGCATGTATCCCGCCTGTTCGGAACGGCGCGCCGGCGGCCATCTTGGATAAGGATCGATCATAGGTGTGCAGCTGTGAAGTGATAAATATGAAACCCGGGTGCATCTTCGTGTGCGTACTTTCTTTTTGTGTGCGACCGACGACGAAAGCTCGCTCCGTGATCTTCTGGAGCTCACGCGCTGAAAGAATAACACATTTATGAATATTAAATAATTCTACGTTATTGAGTCTTAATATTTAAATGATATAAAACGACACTATTAATACATAATAATTTAATAATTCCTAAGCGAGAGTAAATTAATTCATGTGTAAAATATTTACATATTATATTCTTTATTGATAAAATATCACCATTTTAACGCATAATTAAATTAGCTTTATTTATACTTTAATTTGTAAAAATTTTAATCTTCCTAGACCAGATTGTTCTCCGAAATAATTAATATACTTTTTAAAATATAAATATATTTTATTACAAGTATAAAGCATATATAGTATGTACTATTCGGTGTTAGTGAAATCTTGAGAAGGAATAATCAAAATCAGAAGCCTATGAGTGTTCGTGTAAAAGTAAGTCAGTAATAATTTACACGAATCTCACCTAAAAATCGTAGAGTGTACGTAGATAATACCGTATGGTACTAAATGAAATCCACCGCGATGGGAACCGAGGTCAGGTTATTACGCGTTGCATTGAAAATCATCGGTTACGTACAACCGTACAACCGAACCGTGACTTTCTACAGCAATCTTACAATTGTTCCGATTCAACTCATTGTTTGCTGAGAATTTGGTATCGATTATTTTTTATTTTCGATTCCAAAAGAAACGTGTAGACTTTTCTTACTAATTTTGTTTGATATTAATACTACAGATAATACTTTTGGATTCTATTAAGGCTAAAGCAAAATGTAATGCGTTTATAGTTTTCGAACATTATGAACAAATTATTTCAATTTAGAGTTTATTAAATTATTTATTATTTATATAGTTCAATTTAATGGTTCTTAAATCAGTTAAAGAAAATTCACAACTTTGTTGTTATGAAAGAAATACATAATATATACATATATGTAAAGCGTCTTGCGTGCCCGTGGGTGATTTTTTAGGGCACTCGTCCATTTCGTTGCTTTACCGCCGTTTACTAAGTCTACTTTTTTAATAAAGCAAACTTACTTAAACAATAGAAAATGTATGTTTGTCATGATTATGAGACAAAGAAGATACCAAAAGATATATAGTGCAATGCCTAGTAAATTTTTTTATTGTCTCTTAAATCAATTTTCAATTCAGATGAAATAGTAACACACTTATAAAATCCATAAATAACTATCATACTCATATCAAATTTGAAATGATTAAATAAATTTTTGTAAAGTTCGGTCGTGACCATCGGTGAATATGTAGAGCAAGTAAGACACTTGCATGAGAACTTCGAACCGCTCCTTGCTCACTAATTACACGTATACCTTGCAATCATACGAAAGGGCGGCCAACGTAATTATGAATAAATATAAAACAGATTATACATATTTACCGCAGGAAATCTTACGCTTACGGCTTAACTATATTAGTATTTTTTAAATACATTTGATTGTTTTTCTCATTTGAATACAACTATGTATTATAATATAAGACAATCGCGCGCACGTGGTTTCCTGTGACCTATGCGAACTATTGAATTGTTTTTTTCTTAGAAATCTATACAAATTATCTTACGTGAATAGTTAATTGCTATCGTGGTTATTTTCTTGAACTAAATAAGTGTAGATTAAGTAGTAAATGAGTATTAATATTTATAAAACATATAAACGTTTTATATCTCTGCATAGTGTGGTAAACATGCCTTAAAAACGCCGCTTGAAGAGTTCTCGGCAATTAATAATTTTGCACGATTCACTACTACGAATAAAAGTTTAACATCGAATCGCTACGTAACAAAACTATTATTTTTAAATCGTTTTTTTTTTATTTGCATCTTATTTAACCAAAATATATATAGCATTTACATAATTTCACAATTCATTGGTAAAACATAGCCATCATTAATTTACGCAATATTTTGTTGTATAATTATGCAAGTATAGGAGACGATAATTATAATTGTTTGAACATTATAATAGACGTAAAAGGCTTTATAATGTCTGTAACTATGTAGGTACCACAAAACATTTGACGTTACAAGTATGCTGTGTTTTATAAAATTGCATCAACTTATTAAACCGTGCCCTAACCCGTTTCTAGTAAACTATTAAACCATATTTAATTTCACATAAACAGTGCATGGCAACATACACCTCGTATAAATAACCGCACCACCTTTTCATTCGATGCAAAAATCTCAAATATGTCGAGCGATAACAATTTTTATTTCTTTCACACTTACGTTCATTTTTCTGGGGCACGGGAACAACACCTTTTTCCCCCGCTGAAATATTACATGAACTCTATCACGTAGGCAATAAAGATAGTTATTGTTTAATTGTCTTAGTGTTTTCAGTCATTTTAGAATTACTATCTTGATATAGGGGGCTTCGTGCCGAAACCAGCGTTTAACAGAACAATGTGTCTTCTTTTTAAACTAAGTCGGTTAATCGTGTTGGTTCTACTATGAGTTTTTAAAATAATGAAGTACAAACGAATTTTAGTAATATAAATAAAGTGATCTTATTTATACGCAATCAGTAAATTGTAAAACATTAATTCATACTTCAATCTACAGTTACTTGAGCTTATAGATATAAAGAAAAAAACATAAAAATAAATCAAGATGTTTACAAAAGCAAAGTATTTATATTTATCTCTGTAATATGTCAGAATAAATACAATCTGTGCACGCACTCGAGTTCACTTACCTCACACATTAGAACACTTGCTACTTTTTAATTATTCTTAGTCAATCACACGTTGCGTTATAGCCCGTGTCGAATCTCCTTGATCCGTCACGCCACTCTATGATTCGCCTCGGACATCGATATAACGATCAATAAACTTTATCACACCATTTCGGTAGGAATCTGATAATTATTGATCAATAAAATTTTATGGTCGATTCGATTGTTAGCGTTTTTATAGACGACTATCGGTGAAAGTTCGAATATTATTATACTTATTGTATGCCAATTTGTTAATCTTTAATTTTGTATAAATTAATAATGGTTACTAAATTTTTATTAATAGTGTTCCGTGTGAGGTTAGTATCGTTTAAAAAAATTTAAATACTTACGACGGAAATGAACAGAAAGCTTGCGCCGGCGCCGATATCCATGATGTATGGGCCCCACCACATATTTAACTCATAAGCCCTTCCAATATTAGAAGACTCCTACACGGAAGTATATCTGTCCCTTTCTAAACAATGTATAATCCGAAAATTTAATTATTTGTAATTCACTATTATACTACCTACCGCGTAATTTGTTAGTTTTCATACAATTAAATTAATGATCTCTCATATCTTTATATCTAAACGCAATTAAACATTATAATTATGAATAGTAAATAAATTGTTTTGTAAATATATTTTCTATCGTTTATCTTATATTGCTACAGTATTACTAATAAAAATTAGTTATAATTCAATAATACGATAATTTTTTTTCCGCTATGAGCAATTGTTGTAAGCGCTTACACGTTAGTATTTTTTGTTGTAATCGCTCCGTAGAAAGAGACGGCAATGCTAATCAAGGTTCTTCCTTATCTCTACAACGCTACACAACGGTCGAAAGGCTAAATGAACTTAAGCGCATGTATGCGGGTAAAAAACGACGTTTCTATTATAGACTCGAATTTTTTCATAGCGGCCGATGTCCAGGAACAGTCGTAAATTATAATTTATTAGCCCACAGGACAACGAAATTAAGTTATCCACCATTCTCAATCAAAAGCGGTGTCCCTTTATATTATTATACAGGCTGTAGTTGTGTTCCAAAATTCGTAAGTAACGGACGTACGAATATAGTCTAGACAGATATATGCTTTTGATATTTGTGAGAGGAATTCTAGTGTTCGCTATGCATGTGGCGTCGGAGTTGTTAAGGCATCGTGACCTACCACAGTTCAATTTGACGACGGCGCGGCAAAGCGGCCCGATCATGCGATGCGACACACGTATCGCCAATTTACGCGCTATAATCAGCAACTTTGGCAGCTGTCACCTCCCGAGAAAGTTTCCGCAACAATTTCGGCAACATTGAAGCACCTTTTATTGAATATCATGATGATTATAGCAGAGGTTTGTCGCGTAATTCCATGTTAAAATGACTAAGCTTGCTATTGAGATGAAGGGTTTGCTTTTACTTTTCACACGCCACGGGAGATGTGTTTGACTGTCATTGCACGAATGTTAATATCAACGCCGTCCGCGCAGAATTACAATGAGAGTTTCCTTCTGAACTAAACTCGCGATACATAAAACATGGCCGTCGTCATGTTTACAACGGAAAATACGATCGCGATCCGTGTGTTAAGCGAAGTTTTATAACGTGTTTTAAATTAGCCATTAAACATAAAATTGAATGATTGGAATTGTGATGTGTTATATTGAAGAATATCGAATACGTGATTTGGTGTAACAAAGAGTGTATAGACATTGTGTTATAAATATATGTCAGGTTTTTAAAGAGGTCAAAGACCGCGTGGTTTATGCGAGTACATGAAGCCGACGCGCTGTGAAAATTGTCTCGACAAACAACAACTACAAAAATATGGGTTGTTTAAACCATAAATCAGACAAATTAATTAGACAACAAATAATAAATTTATTCAACGTAAAGATGACTTTGTATATATATTAATATATTTGTTATAACTAGAATTTTTTATGCAAATAATATTCGTTAAATGTCAATATCAAAATGAAATAATATATGCGCTACGGTCTGTCAGTAATATTATTTCGCACGCATACATAATCGCATACCTATGATGTCTGGTCAAAATTAAATTATACTTAAATATTCTAATAATTTTCTATAGAATGTCTAGCGTGGGTATTTTAAATTCTCGTCTAAGATGTTGTATAAATAAGCTTTAAAATTCGGAACATTCGCATTTTTATGATAATGTCTGGAATTATTTAAATTACATTATAAACATAGTAAAGTTTTACTACGACTTCAATGAACGGAATTATAAATAAAAATTCCAATTCTATGTATTCCGTTGAATTGGAAAAATATATATTTTTCAGATTTTCTTTTTAAATTGATGGAACGCAATAAGTTGTTTAGTCCAGTGTCCAGTCCAAAGCATTGAAGGAAATTGAATATAAATTCTTCATATAATGAATTAATGTATAACTTATTATTATAATAAAAAATAATCACGTTACATAGATAAACAATAAAAGTAATATAAATCGCTTCGACGTACATCAAAACCAATCCATCAATACTTTTTTCCATGTAATGTTACAATATTTTAACCATTCCACGTTTTTGTTACACATGGCAAATTATACGCTTGGTATCGACTTATCAGTTATTATTTTCATACAATGCCTTTTTATTATATTAATATAAAATTTTTTTAGTGGAAAAAAATATCTACGTGGTATTCGTAATTCCTTGTCGTTTATTACGTATTGTTTTAAGATCTATTACAGATTTAAATCTATCTTGTCTATAATATACAGCAGTATTGTATTCCAATGTGTAACATACTGCTATTTATGTATAAGAAATTAAATTTGTATAGCAATAAAGAATATGAAAAGTAAATCGCTAAGGCTCGTGTTATGCGATGGGGGCGAACGGCCGCGACCCCCGCCCTTCCGACCCGCTGACCTCACTAAAACTGAAACTACAGTTTAGCTCTATTAATCGAACAATACTTGCTTTAGAATCGCAGTATATATATAAAGTTAGTTAAAAGATATCTTGTGACACGCGTGAACGATAAATTTTAAATTGTAACGGCTAACATTAAATAGACAAATTATTAATTAGTGCATAATTTCCTTACACGATATAAAAATTGAACAGGCATAAAGAAAGTAAAATTCATAACATGTCATCTATTTTAACACGTAAATAAATAATTGCTTCTGTGCCTATACTTAAATTCAGTATTTTCGATTTTCTCGTTAAGTTATTATTTATTAAAATAGTAGCACATTGAATTTTTCACAAGAACTATGTGTAACAGCAAAAAAAGTATTTTTCCAACATTATAAAATCACTTTTCAATATCGATAAATGAAAGAAAACGTGCAATTTGAATAAATTAGCAATTAAATTCAACAAAAAGACTTATAT
The DNA here is from genome assembly GCA_027564475.1 of Doxocopa laurentia. Classification (NCBI taxonomy): domain Eukaryota; kingdom Metazoa; phylum Arthropoda; class Insecta; order Lepidoptera; family Nymphalidae; genus Doxocopa; species Doxocopa laurentia. Next base: position 2,867,708 of record JAOPTZ010000015.1, on the reverse strand, counting down.
TCTCACCCGCTATAAGATTGTTCTATAAGAAATATATCGTGACTGATTCATTGTATTTTAATTGACTTAGAATTGTTGAATTGTATACATGAAGCCTAATACGTAAACATACATAAAAAACAAGCAACAAGGAATTAATGTGTCACATATCACGAAGTCCTAATTTATAAAGAAAATTAGTGTGTTCGACGCTTTATTTAAATACAAATCTGTTGCAAATTAATTTGTAATAATTGTCACTTCATTGATACGGTTTTTCGGAGTATAGCATTTAAGTGTGAAGCTCACCTCTCTCCGGCTCAGTAGCGGCTGAATTAAGATAATGTTCACACCTGCCTGTATAAACGTCACAATATGCGCCCGATGCAATAGGACGTACATTTTATGACTCTACGGCGACGACTCGAGTATATATTTTATTATTTTTACGATCTACACCTAATTTTATAATATCGTTACCGATTATTGTTATTAAGATATAGGAATATTTTTTTTTAATTATTTATAAAGCAATTTAACTCAGAATCTTGATAAATCGCATCATATTTTTAATAATATGTTGAGTCTTGTAAATGCTGTGGGTATTTACAGTACAACCACGTGACGAGTATGAGAAACGAGATCAGCAAAACAGGTTCCGGAAAGTTCTAACAACAAATCAAGTTACGTATACCCGTATAAAAATTTGTTGAGAAAATAATTAATATAGATTTTTTTTTAATTATAACGAGCGTAGTTTTGATGGAAATTGTTACGAATATCCTAAAATGAGTTTACACACAGTGCACTTGGCTGTGAGCGAAGCATCGAGCGAGTCGCGAGGCAACCTCACGCTCCCTCCTTTTTATTGCGGTTCTGTTTACAACATATTTTATAGGATCAGCTGCTTGATTGCGTCACTACAGCTGTTAGAATCGGTATTATAGGGAAATTCCGAAATTTAAATTCATTAAACAATCAATTTAACGCTCAATAAAATTCTTAAAGTACCACGACAAGATGCATTCTAACACAAATCCAAACTTTATATCACGAATTTTACGATCGTCTTTCGTTGTGAATGAAATTATGTTACAGAATAAATAAACGAATAAATTTAAACGTTGTATTAAATAGCAAAAGCTTAGTAGGTACAGATGTATTTCACGTCATGACGTAACCGTAAAAATCCAACGCTGTTAAGTCTCGAATTTTTGGGCAATTTGCGCAATAAAATTGTAAAGTTTTTTGGATACAAAACATGCGGTCGGAATAATAAAGATATAAAACGTCAGGTACAAATCTATTATTTACCTTGGGTTCCGTTCAAGACAAGTTTATTACAATACAAAAGTACGTTGCGTAATTATTAACGGTCCCAGTTAATTGTCTCATTCAATAGATGACTGTTTTAAAAACCTTTTTAATAAAAAAGGAGTTCTAAGAATTTTTACCTTTTTAAGTAATTTGTTCTACAAGGATAATACTCGTAGTTAGCATAATATAATTTTAGAAATATTGTACACTAGGGACGTGCTTGAAAGTCGATGTCGATAAATAATCACCGTATGCAAATGAATTAGTTTAGAGATGTACCTCATGCGTCGTGTTAATGATTATTCATGCAGGTGGCCTATTATCGATGATGTTAAAAATCTTATCGCACAATATTTTTTTTATATTTAACATTTTTATTGTGGAATTCCAATTAAATTAGTTTAATTGTTTTATAAGCTCTTATCTATGTGCTATAAATTCAAGTAATTTTGCTAACAATATTAAATAATAATCTAGAATACGATAATAAAAAACTAACTTATGTAACTGCTTTTAAAGTGTCTGTTGCCCTTGGTATAATGAATGCGGCAACATACAATAAATGAGTTAAGCTTAATTGTAACTATGAAAGCGGAAAACATAAAAGTTTCGTGTGCTCTAATTAATATTATCAAAAAAAAAATGAAACGATAAAATATTTAATCAACTTCTATTATAGTGTTACGAATATAATTGGCCAATAGCCTATTTTAACAAAAGAATAGATAGTCTTAACTATTCCACATAAAAAAAAACCTCTCGTGAAATGTGTAAGATACATACATAGAGTAGGAAAACCATAGGCAGGCCCGTGAGTGCGAATGTCCAACAAATAACCTAGTTTTTTTCCATAGACTCATTTTACTCCTTCTCTATGTATCATAGCTCTATGGATATATAGCCATAGCGTAAACTATATATACATAATAATTTAATCATATGCTTCTTTTCTGAAGTAGGCTGTAACGATATCGGTCCGCATGGAACCCGTTTGTGTTGATACCGTTCCTCTTCTACGTAACGTGGTCGTCAGGTCGTTTTCGACCGGGTAGTATTGAAACCGTGATAGTCGCTACACGTCGTAAATCTAAAGTCGCGTCTCTCCATTGTTCCCGCTGATGTCAAAGATCAGCAATTTGCCATTGTTATGCTCGAGGCTTTACCTCACACAACATTAGTATTCAGTCATAATTAAAAGTTTTGAGTTTTTGATTTAGTATCGTCTTGTGTTAGCTTAGTTTTGTAATGTTAGTCTCTTTATGATTTATATAGATCCTTATTATGGTTCTTTTCTAACTTCGAATTTTAATATGACAAGTGACGCCTACACGTCTACGAAATGTTTACAAAAATATCGTATATAAAAATATTATACAGTGTAGGGTTAAGTGTGTTTCGATGTATATAAAAACGAATATATTAATTTATATTGTAAATAAAAAAAAAGTCGCCCTTTAGTGTGGTCGTAAATAATTTTAATATAAGCACTAGGTAGTTAAACAGAACGTCAATTTGCAAGATATTCGTAGTCCGTTAAGTTATTCCACGTGCCCGAAGGCATAGTTCTTTAGCGTTGGTACAACGATCGATATAATTATTGTTTACTGAAAAATATTTACTGCTTTAAATCTTCAATATAAAACTATTTCATACAACCTTAGTTAATTATTTATTTCCTTTGCTTGGTGGTGAATAATTAAAAAATGTAACAGCTAATTAATATTAGAAGATTCGATAATTTTAAATGGATATGAGAAAATACTTAAAAAGTTATAAAACAAAAACTTTGGTGCAAAGTCAATTTTTATTTACCGCGATGGTAACATTAAAATGCGTAGAGCATATTGATATCGTAATTTGTAATTATCGCTATGTTTTCGTAGTTGAATTATCGACCGAAATAAACAAGTTCAAGGACCCAGTAAAAAGTACCCACGTGGTTCAATTTATGTGTTTCCTTTAAAGATTCAAGTTCATTGTTAGCGCGGCGATGCGTGGTGACTCGGAGCGATAATTATTTCACTATTTCATTTTACTTTATATCTAGTGACAATTCCATTCTATATTTTTATTAAGTTATGCCTTTTTAAATGTCAAAGAGATAATGTTTCTTAAACGTTTGCAGTGTTAGTTTGTGTTGTGAACATTTCGACGTTTCTATTGTATTTTTGATGTAACCAATGGCCTCATGATAACCATCTAAAATTCTTCATTGAAGTAACTGTAATGATACTGTAATAAAATATGTATTAAGCCTTAATTAAGTTGTTACCGGCTCAGCGTATGAATACTTAAAATTAATTGGGGCGGTTTTTTTTACTAATTAATAAAGGAGTCATAAAATCTAAGTCGTAAACGGCGTAGTTAAAATGTTGATTTATTATTACAAATTTTAGCTACTATTTTGAAACAGCATCATTATAAAAATACGAGTTTTCGACACAACTATTTCCTACTTATTAAAAACTAGTTTTATCCGCGGTTATGCACGCCGGTACCCAATTAATTTCGAGAAATAAAAGTATAACATAACCTATAAACCAGTGAAAATCCCGCCAAAATTCAACAGACAATAAATTATTATTCCGACAATAAACAGATAAACAAAAATTAAAAAGATATTTTTAATTGGCATTTTATTATTAAAAACAAGATCATATTACTTGTCTTAAGTATTAATTGAATGTGAATAAAATTAAATGTTACAAGTTATATGATATCGTATTAGTCTTTATATTTATATAATATCCCTGGTATGAGTAATGGCGGTGGCTGGCTGTGTCCGGACGTAGTGGAAACGTTTATTGTAACCATTGTCGTCTGGTTAACACATAATAAAAATAAGGAAGTGTGATAGGCATTATAAGTGTTAAATGAAAACTATTTACAGATAAAAAAAATTACCACAGATAATCGATATATTTAATTTATAATATATATTTTCAGTATTTTTTTTGTATATAAGACGTGAGCTCATACGATGTCAAGCACTAACATAAGTTACGTTTATTACTACTTAAATTTGTTGTCATTGTAAACTAGGTTTTATCACGAGTTTTCAAGGGTTGAAATGAAAAATATAATAAAATGTATGGAGCAATATTGTCTTCCCTTACAAAGAACAAAATTTATAAGTACGTAGCTTAACACTTGTTAATGTATGTTAGTTTTAGATTATTTGTATTAGAATAATATTGTATGAAATTGTGAAATATTTTTATTGTTGATTGAAATAAAAATTTTCGTTTTGGTGTTTCATTTCATTAAGATATGTTAAATGTCCTTACCATATATTTCCAGTCTGGGTATTTGTGATTGTGACTGTGTGTGATTCCGAAACCCCAACACAGAAATTATAGCCTAGTGGGGGCCGTTGATTGTGTAGCGTTTATGTTTATTTTTAATCAGTGAACTTAATAGACACAAAGTTTCCATTGTGTCTTAACTTAGTGAAATAGGTTAATCATTGTTGTAGCTATAATTACAGTAGCACTTATTAATCAGTAAATAAAACCAATTTAAGAATGTGTATCAAAGAAAACCAGTTCATTGAATCCCAAGACTATTATTTATACAAAAAAGCCTACCACTATCGTTCGTATGTCATTCGTCTAAAAATATTGTGCGTAACATAAGTATATTCGGTTATAAGTTATGTCTTTATATCATGTTTGCGTGCGTTTCGGCAGTATATGATCACGCTTTCTACAGATTACCTCTTTTTCTGTATTATCAATTATCCTTCCTGAGCTTCCCATGTCTAAGGCTTTATTGAAATCGCTTATAATAGCTCGTAGCGGATTGTATATTTGGTAATTAACTAGTTCAATGTTTTTTTTTATCGATATTTTTTTACATATACCATATCAAAGTTAATAATTACTCAGAATTGATAGAAGTAAGTTACTGTAGGAATATAGAGTATGGGAAAAATAGCCGGAAGGCTGTGTCCGGCATTGGGAATCATCGAAGATAACAGAACAGAACAACCACTTAGTGTTTCTTGATTTGTATTTATTTGTAGAATTTAAATTGATATCGTCATATTCGTAGATTTAATTTTATATAGACAGGCGTTTGACCATATATTAACTGATGGGCCACAATACGCCTTCCTTGAAGATAGCGATTCACTCGCGTTTTGAAGACTCCCAAATTGTATTCTACACCTCTGGCAATTAATTCCATTCTTGTATGGAAAATGGATGAAAAGTCGAAGAAAACACCGCATATATATATTTAATTGTAAATAAAAATTATTAAATTGTCAGGCTTAATTGATTCTAACTCAGTTACAACGAGATAGGCGTTAATGCAAATTTTATACATTTGTAATAATTAGTCGTAATTCATACTATTTTTAAATAATTTGACATTAACACAATACACTTTTATGAGTCCAAAATATGTAACTGGTATAAAGACTTTTAAGCTTAAAGCGATAAGACACAAATTCCATTAAGCCGGCTCATAATAAGTTTCGCGTGAACAACGCTCTAAAGAGGATACATGAGTTATTTTTGCTATTTTATACAAGTTTTATGTTGGTTACCGAATTTTATGTGTTTAGTAATAAACCTTCTAGTAAAAATTAAATATATTTTTACCTTAATGAGTTTATAAGTTGCATTTATAAATCTTTGTTTTCTAAATGTTCATAGCCGTTTGCCTTATGTCCTATGTGAGCAAATACCTATATACGTATACACATTTATTTCAATTAAACTCTTAGCATTACGGTCATAAAAAATCACAATTATTGTCTTTCTTGCACGACACAGTGGCATAGCAGTAGTGAGACTGCCTTAAACCCCACAGGTCGTGGATTTGATTCCCGCACATATGTTTGTATTGAAGCATGTGTTCCGGTCTGGATGTTTCTGATTGTGATTGTATGTGTGGGTGTTTACATCCTAGTAGGGGTATCCGTTAAGTGTTATTATACACTACTCTTATAGGAACTCATAATATACAATAAAAAAATATTGATGTCTTTTTATGACATTTCGAAGACCTACATCCGCAATCGATCAATAATTATACATTGGAATATCCAAGAAATTGTATGTACCTTTACAGACCAATCTCGTATATATGTAATATATAATGTAGGGATGGGAAATATATATCGACGTAAATTAAATTTTATATAGTATATTATAATCATTAATATCTAAAGATATTCTAAGCACTCCCTATCTTAATAATTAGTAAGACCACTATCGTGTTACTATTAAGGTAAATATTTCATTTTGTAATTCTTTAAAATACTTCAGATTTTTTACTTAATATTTTATTAATTATTATAGAAAAAAACAATGAAATAATTAGGAAAATATTGTGACGCAATCGGCTTAAGTTTCGTCAATTTATTTTTGGTATTTCCTTAACTATCCAAACGTTAATAAAAATTATTAATGTATAGATTTTATATCGACTACTCACTTGAAGTTTGGTCTTTTATGAAGACGATGAACCTTCAGTGATTAAAAAAAAATTAAGTTATACGTCAGTAATAGGTGATAAATATGTAAACGACAATATTAAATTGTTTCCTAAATTGTACAAAAAAGAAAACTAGTTACCTATATATTTATATAGTCTATTTTAAGAATAGAATGCTAAATATCTTATCTCTATTAAGTAATCAAATGGTCGATACTGTAGTTACGAACAAGGAGGTAGTATCATGCGGTATATGTTCCTACGGCCGACCTTGCTTTACCCATAAATTTAACAGTTGTGACACGCAAATCTCTACTAAACGCGCATGATTTATCAGTCAACGGCAAATACGAACAATTTGCCTCGAGTCAGTCTGATAGTGATAGTTTGGGATCAATCACTACATTTCGTAATAGATTCGTTCCCAAACTGAATTGTACGACTTGTTTTTTGATAATGGTGTCTCAATCGGAATGCGGAAAATTTCATTCGTGTTTGTGCACTTTTTTTTAACACGGAAATTTTGATAAACATTGAATAAGGAAGTGTGTTCTATTTAATTACGCAAAGACTTGATTAATTGCATTGATTGTCGTTTGGATTCATAGATTAGTTCCTTCTAGTATTTTCTTATTGTGTTTACACTGCAGAACTCAGCGGGCGATTGTGCGCAGGCGCCACTTTACAAGGCTCATATTGGCCCTGAAGCGATAGGGCTGCCTATCTAGTAATAACAAGCCCACACTATACGCTATTATAATTTAATTGAGGCCTCGAATAAATTATCAAGCGATGCGTCAACTCAATGAGTACTTGTCAACATTATTAATTATAAAGAGAAAAAAATTGTGCGAACATTTAATGAGCACACCCACTTTATTATAATGAAATTAAAAATAGATAAACGAAAGTAATAATTATCTTTGTTAAGTTATATGCTATGATATAGTTTAAGATGTATAAGTAATAGTATTAATGTGTAATTAATAGGAAAGATAAGGAATATAGAGTAGATGACGGTGTTAAAAATGGAGTATTTATGAATATATCCAGCGCCAAGCGAGTAGTTTATTCGCATTAAATCATACCACTCATAAATCGCGCAAACCCGTTCCGCAGCTTATCAAAACAATACACAGACACACTTCCAGTTGCCTGATGAAAAACGTCTTCTACACGACCTAACTTATCTAACGATTATTGAACTTATTACGCAAACAACAAGGTCTTAGTTGCTATGTCATCATTATTGTACTTAATACGTTCTCGAAGTGAGCACGAGATCATTTCAAAATTAAGCCTCAAGAGTATGATAAATTTTCATAAATCAGACGTTATTTATTGGAGTATAGACTTTAAGGTGTTGCCAATTGGTTTATTTCGGTTTTATAAGATTTGTTGATTTAAGACTTTTGTTTGTTAGAAAATGAAATAAACCGAATATTGATTCCAGCTCGCTATTCTGTATATTACAGACGATGGTAAAAACGATTATTAAACTCAGGTAAAAGAAACTTTTAAAGGAATGTCGATATATATTTTAAACATACACAGTTCTATAATATATAATTATGATACTTTATTCTTTTAAATATTTAAAAGTTACAATGTTGTTAATTATATTTATTGCGTCAATGCAATTGCAAAAAACGATTATATTCTTAGCGATTATTATTCATCAAAACAATTATTATTTGTCTATTTTTACGTACGTATAATAAAACTAGCATATCATTCGATGGACAAAACAACGTTGTTAGCGTACTTTATAGTCGATTCAATGTTGCTACCTCACATGTACCTTGATAAGAGATATCGCTGTGTTTTCACACAGTTAAATTTCAATAAATAACGATGCATGTAGAAAATGAGACGCCAGACGCCGCCCCGTGCGGTGTTCGCATCACGACCGCCATCGGACCACCTCGATACTTGATCTTATGACATCTGTGGAAAAAAAAAAAACATGAATTTAATTTACATTTTCAGACCCTTTTTTAATAATTAACGCGCTCAATGTGCCAACGCAAATGCCAGGTTATATCGCTATTAACACGATTATCTACGAAACGGTTGCTACGTATTCATTATTTAGAGAATAATTTGTAATCTTGATTTTAGCTTTGTAATGCATCCTTGCATTTGACATAATTATAACACAGTATTGTATAACAAGATATATACTAATAATTTAAGTAACTATATTCGTAACCTGACTTCATTCGACAAGAAAATTATACTACAAGAGAATGATGAAGTTACAAAGAAGATATAAAATTTCATAATATACATTTTTTTTCAATATAACATACACCAGAGAATTAATTGCACCATATCAATGATCGATTAAAGAAAATTAATATTAATTGTCAGCTGTTCCGTAGGTAGAGTCATGATGCTACGGGCTTGTGTATAAGATGCTTTGCATTAAGTTGATTTAAAAAATGCTGCTATATAATTACACGTGTAATCGTAATTCATAGCGGGAGTGACGGGATGCGGCTTATATCTGGCGTGGAGATTACGATCGTAATTGTGCAAAATATTGTTGTTCGTCTGTGTCCGCTTGCATGTAGATATGCGATACGTTGCCCTTTGTTGTACGGTTGGTCTTAGTCGATTTAAAGGATAATTTTTCGGGTTATTTTTTTTTAACCGCAAAATCTGAACGTAAAAAAAATTGTCGGACGGCTTAACTTTAATAATTGGTTTCTACGCTAATGGTCGCGTGTTCTGCAGTTATTTATCGCGTAATGGGTGTATACAATTGTTTGACGTACATCAAAATCCTAACCTATATAATATGTTGTTTTTAAAATATTGTGCATTATTGGTTTTATAAAGATAAGATATGGAGTAATATTCATTGGAAAAAAAAATGTTTATAAGAATAAGACTGCTACGTACCTAATGTACGAAAAATTACTTACACTACCTGTAGGTATCAGTACCTACTCGTATTAAAAAAAAATTATAAATAATAATAATATAGTATAAACCATAATATAATTATTAAATTATTTATAATGTACAAATTGAATATTAAATTCAAAGCGCATATAATAAATGATGTATGAAAAACCAGAAGAGGCTAACCCGAAATGTAAGATGGTGGATAATTTCACCTCATTAAGTTATTTATAACCTCCGCATATGGTTTGAGATCGAACGAATTGCTATAATTTACTTGCAATTTGCCACAGAGGTCGCCTTGAGGTGGTGGAAAAGAACAATTGTATAAGAAATAGTTTTTCAACGGTCATTATAACCACAAAATTGAACAAAGAAAACCGATTTTGTATTACCGAAAATTGATACTATTATATTTTTCTATTATGTAGGTACCTACGATGTTGGTGAAAGTATTTCATCACAATATTTGATAGTACATTCTTTATATATTGTAAATATTTGTAAAAGATTTTTGTGAAAAATTAATCAAATTACAATTCATAGTTATGTATGAGTTTAACATTCACATCCTACTTATATTAATAATGCGAAATTTTTGAGTATGGATGTATGTTTGTTAGTCTTTTTGAATTTAGATGAAACTTGACAATATTATAGCTTATGTACCAGAATAACACATAAACTATAGAAATACTAACTTTTTTTCGTGGTTTTGTCTGTGACATAACATAGGTTGTAGCGCGATACTGTAATTCCCGCGGGAGCTCCTGTTACGACTAGTTGGGTTTACAAAAGTTTACATAAGTATTAGTGATAATGCTTACTCGATTGGTTCAGAGGGAAGGCTATGTTTTTCGAATATAAATATTATTCTAGCTTACTTAGACAGAGTCGCGGGCAACAGGTAGTATGTTATATATAAAGGAATGGTACATTTTAATGTATTTATTAGTTGTTTTAAATTTAATCCAATACTTAT
>JAOPTZ010000015.1:2784826-2795868 GCA_027564475.1 Doxocopa laurentia | reverse complement strand
CCACAACGTCTTCATTGATTAGTTTTAATGTTTATTTATTATTAGCACTGTAAACTTACGAACATATTCCTAATGAATTCACGAAGTTCGAGGGCGGCGTGTAGACTAGACATTGAATATGATATACAGTACTCAGCTGCACCATTTATCTCTGCCTGGTCCAATGTAACCTACATACTTAGCCGTGCTGAGTGCTATAGGTATACCTATTTGAACAAGACATCTGTGGCAGCGTGCAAAATATTTTTATTTTTTTTTGACGTCGGGTTTTGTTATATTACATTATAATATTAAGTAAAGAGAAAGTGGATTTTATTAATTATATTTTTCATCAGATTTCATCTAAGTACTTTTTTAGACTTTTATATTTTAACTGCAATATAATCGTCAGAAATTACTTTATAAATGAATTAAATCTCAAATGTATTACTGTATTTACATTGAGATTAACACAAAAAAGGTTTTAAAGCTTTTTATAATTGCATGGTATTAAAACAATGATAGCCGACTTTAACCGGCTACGGATACACAGTACACACGTATAAATTCAATTTCCACCGCTAGCTACTACATATTATACTTTGTAAGGTTTTAATCGATACAGATTATTTGTAAAAAAACACACACACATACACACACATAAAGGCATCAATAAAGAATTACAATAAAATTATTTTTAAAGTGACAGATACTCCAATAATGTTAATATAAAATTAAATAATTGAAACAGAGTTTCTCATAAAAATTATGTATACTTTGAGAACGTACTTTAAATTTACATTAAAACAAATAAGCAAATTATTAATTCTTTTATACTAAACAGTAATTTTAGGTTAACTTAATTTGATTTTTAACAAGACCATCCCTTCGCTAATTAATGTCGCCCTCGGGTAGCATAGCATCATAACGCTGTTTTAAATTATTTTATGTAGGTTACCTTTTATAACGTTAAATTATTGTTTTATATAATCAGATACTGAACTCGCCTTCTGACGAACACAAAACTGGAAAATTCCATACGGATTCATATAGTAGGTATATATTTAAAACGAAATATTTATAAGTCATGAAGTCAACATAACTCGAAATACACTGCTAATATTAAACAAAAAAAAACAATTTGACGTTTTTTGTAAATGTTAAAATGTGATTATGGCAGCCATTATAGGAAAATAATCGAATAAAAAAATACAGATAATAATTACATACCCGCATCTACTATGTAACTATATACAAAAAGTCTGTAGATAAATATGTAGGTATATCAAGCATGGAACGTTCCTCTTCACTAATCACCGGATCTATGGATATACTTCAACTGGGACTCTATCGTGATCGAGGACAGACAGACGAACAGACTTAACTGATCTTAGAAGCTATTTTTAGAAACATGATAAATTCAAAATAATAAATATTTAATTTTAATTGACAATTATAAACATTCAAAGGAATATTATACATTGTCTATGATTAAAAACTCCACCCGAGCTTGGAATGTTGCTTAATGGTCACATTTATAGAACATTTAAGAATATTTTACTTGTAGAATTAGTCAATTCATCTTAACAGGAAGGCATTTATATAAATAGACATCTTTTACTTACGTAAAACATTAAGCATTGAATACTTATGTATGTAAAGTAATATCCGCTGTTGTTTGAACTGATCTAAATGATTTATAATCATGTCCATAAGAGAATGAAAGACAATGAAACAAACATTGTATGTAGGAGGCTCGCGCGGCGCATAATCGATACCACCATGTAAAATAGCAACATACGTGTATCATGTTATTCAAGAGTTGAATGCGAACCGTAAACAAATCAGTCAACTGCGCAATCCAACGTTTAGACATCTGACTGATATAAAGAGTCGCAAAACTAAAAAATAGCTTTGTTTGCCAACAAATTTCGCTTGTTTGCCCGCTTTCCGCGGAGCTGTGTTATTCGCATAAATCGAGCGAAAAAGCCAAATTGCAGCGATAGCTCACTGGCCTCAACAAAAAACTCGATGTACCAAAAACAAATATTGGATGTGCACGTGTTGTTTAGTTTTATTTTTATAGCTTTATTTTTTTTTGTACTTGATAAAATACTGTCACCGCGAACGTAATTACATTGAAAATAAACTTTAGGAAATGAGGTGATTATAATTGATTTATTAACTCAATAATTTACATTTATTTAATTTTGTTTATCGTTTTGAAAATGTACAAAAACGCGTTATTAATTTAAAATAATTATGCTGAATTCCGTTTATTTCGTTCAAGCGATACAATTTCGTTCAACAGTGCAGTATCGTATTAATCCCTCAAAGCTTCGCAGCGGAGAACGGTCTGATAAACTGCAAAACTAATGCCGCGCGATTGCATTACGATGCAAACTTTTTCAGTAACGGCGCGCGGAAATCGAACAAAAAGAATTTATCTGTTAGTTTTTTACGTCACTGCACCCACATGTCTAATAATGATTCTGAATATTCGTTAACATAAAAATCACTGTTCATATAGACATGAATAAGTAATTTGATATTTTACGACATTCATAACATATTGTATGTGAGCAAGCTCCTTACATTTTGCCAATATTGCTTAGGAAATTCGAGCAAAATGTACAGTAACAGTACAAATATAGAACGGGATTCTCTTATGATGATTTAGTGCTGTGCGCGACACTGCTGGATGGATTTACCGCCGTATGAACGGATTATGTGGGCGAGTGCAAACACGGGGCAGTGGACGCCATATTGTGATTTATGGCGGACTTTTGATTCGCAGCTTTATTGCCGCTTACTATAGAGGAACGACTTTGAACCCCTTATAGCTATTTTTTCGTACTTTGGTCACGATTCACGTACTTATCTTGAGTTTTCTTGAAAAATGTATCCGTAAGTAATCGATCCTTTTGAAAATACAATTATTATATTTTTTTATTATAGCATTAAATATCACAATTATAATAGCATTTAATATCACAATTTATTTATGTGTGTATATTATATATTTACATATTATAGAATAACGTAGTCCTATAAATTGCAATAACTCCGACGCAACCTCGGCACCATATTTGTTAATAAACCTGGGAAAACTTCCAATGTTTCCCCCCTACAATTTTTCTCGTCTGAGATAAATAAGATATGCAATAAATCATAACCGCCCATTTCCTCGCTACAAAACAACGGACATCGGAGGGAGGCTGGAAAATTATGACAAATCATGCATTAAACATAGGGAATAAATGTTTTCTTATCACGTATCTATTCCTGTTTGTATTAGTTTTCCTTTATCTTTATTGACACAGGTTTCTGAGGGAACGTTTTATTGGTTGTTTTAGCGTGATGCCGATCGTGGACGATGACTTCATCGTAAACAATCATATTTACATCGCCTTCAAAAGATTGACATTGATTATTTGATGCATAAATATGATTGATTTTTCCCATGTAAACAGCTTATAATTGCTAGGCCAAGACGTCCAAAAGATTATGGATCTTTGAATATTCCACGACATGGCGGTTTCTTGATTTTATTTAAACAATAAATAAGAAAGTCTTCTCAATACAATTAAGCTCTCGCTTATTTCATGTAATAAAATATTAAAAACTGCTTTTGTAATCAGCTGAATAAATCTCGGATGAAACTGTGATGTCTCAACGTAGTATTCAGACTGCAAATCTAGAATATTTATTTCGAATGCGGGCGAAATCTCCGCGCAATCCCTGTTTCAACGAAACTTGCATTTAGGCATTATGCGCACCGTGCTTAAGAGAATTTATCGTTCCTACTTACGAAGACGTACTTATATAGTACATCATATACTTTTAATATGATAAAACTCTGATATTTAATTTTGTTATTTTATCTACATATTTCTTTAATCGATTAGCTATACTAATTACTTATTTATACTATATATTTATATTACATAACTTTATAATTTTTTTTCATGAAAAATTAATATATTATACTTATATTTTAATACATACAGTGAGTTTTACATAGCAAAGATAATCACAAATCTTTTTAAATGAAATATAATAATGGTAAATATTAATATATCTTCTGTATTATGACATATAAATTCTTTTTGTTTACTGTTTTGTATATTTAGCCTTACGTAGAGATTTAAAAATACCATCAAGTCCGCGGTTTCTTTGCAAAACTTTAAAACTTTCCTTAAGCGACGGTTACCGAAGCTCTAAATACGCCCTCCCTTCTAACTGGCTCATAGTTTAAAATTTTCAAGAGATTTTGTGATTCTAAGTTTCGCGAATACCAAATACAAGATAACTGTTTTATATAATTATAATAAAACTGTAACGAGGATCACTTTTCGGTTATACTCTTATCACAGAACAAAACAAAAACATTATTTTTTTCATTTTTGTCTCTCTATCTGTATACTGACATTCCATTTATATTCAATACCCAAATAAGAACATCTATATTATGCCAGTTTGCTGTTTTAGATGAGATTCTGTACACATTCATGTTTGGTATAAAAAGTACTCCGAACATCTCATCTGCTTAATCCGGAGAATATAAAGGATATTTACTCTTTTTTTATCTGTATTCATTTCATTACGTTTTTTTATCGATATCAATTGACTATTAAATTAAGCATGTACTAAGGCTTTCCCTAGACAACCTTCATCGGGAAAAAAAGTGTCGATATAATAAAAATAATACAATTAATTACAAAAAAGTAATATAGTTTTTAAATTAATCCTTGTTAACTCTGTAATCATTTCGTTAAAATATTGTATATAAATTTAAAAAATCTAGAAAATTTTGTATATCGTGAATTTTAATTTTTTAATAATAATTAATTTGTAGGTTCGTCAAAAATACTTTTATAATTACGTCAGTTATGACCTTTTTCGTGTGCTGAAGATATAATAACTATAAAACAATCAACGCAATTGATTGCATGCAATCGTAATACAATAAAAGTAAAAAATATATAATACATTTAGTAATAAATATACGACCTATAAAAACAAAAATAGACTAACTTTAAGTAGCATATAACAAGGCGGTAACAAATAGCCATGATTTATTTCAATGCACATATTTTTCATTTACAGCCAAGAAATCGTATTCACAGGCAGACCGCAGTGCTAATATAATTGGCTTGTGTCAACAGTCTTTTTGCAGCAATTTCATATAAAAGCCTATCAATATAATGAGCCACGGACTGCAAGTTGCGAGTCGGTATTATTTCTACTGATATTTTATTATATTCGTTCGCGTACGGTTAGCAGAAACAGTCACGATGTACTAAGTCTACACTGTAAACTTTATATTCCGCATTCTTCAGTTATACAGAGTTACTGTAACAAATGTACAACATATATACGTCTAACTACTTGAAGTACGCTTACCTCCACAATAGCGAATAATATCTTACTTCCAATTGTCGAAATAAATAAAATTCACGATTAAATTGTTGTATATCTATATCAAATACATATTTAAGGTCGGTGTCTATATATCAATCGAATGTAAGTTAAATATTGAATATACAAGAGCTTATCAATAAATTGATCCATCAATTTTTGCTGCCACTACTGTAATAACATAAAATCAAGTAAGATTACTATCAGAATGTTATGATGCCCTTTCATGTACTTACATAGGTTAAATCGCAAATTGTTGGTTCAGTTAATCGGACACTTTAGTAGTATGGATGTCTCAGGTACCGTTCTGTTTATGGAAAATAATGTTCTTTAATGTCTTAACATAAGGGTGAAATTGCGGCGCGTGACAGATGCATTATTTGTGTCGACGATAGCTACGTGGATGTAGGCAAAGTCGCCCGCCTACCGTGCGGTCTACAATCAAAGTTGTTACCGCACCAATAAAGTTTAGCGGTTTGTGGACTACGTAAAGACAACCTTTTTGATCTAGGAATCGAAGAAACTGTACGATTCATAAATAAGTACCAGTTATTGAAAATGTAGAAAGCTTTTATTTCATATAAAACCAAACGTTTGTTTTTAGAACTATATTAAGAAGAATAATTTTAAAATCCTTAAAAGAAAACAAAGTGGCTCTACATCATTCAATAATTCATATCTGTCGTTTTTATTGTTATGATAAATTTCAAAAAAGAATATAATGTTTTGGCTTTGGACGTCAATACCAATTTACAAAAAAAAAAGTTATATCTTCGCATTCGGCGTAGCGTTATAATTTTACACCTCCAGAACAAAAAATCAATTTATCAAAACGCCGTGACGCCAACGTTTTACGATAAATATCGACCTTCTGATCATTTTTTTACAATAGAACTATTGATATTGTCACTTTGGACAGTGATATTGTTACGATATTGTGATTCGCATTCAGATCGTTATTTTAAGACAAGACGTAGACTAATCCGAACGGAGAAGAGCATGCCATATTTCAAAGTTTGACAGCTACAAGCTCAGTGCAATATGGCGACCAAGCCACCCAATGAGGTACTGCCTTGTCACACGGAGCGCTCCGTACGTTAATCATGGCTGATTTATTAGGGAAGGAGTGACACATTTTATATTCTATTTTCGAAAAGCGTAACGAGTTTTTCAAAATGGTGTCCGCTTGAGATATTACAACAGCTGCATCTTGTTAGTGCGTTTTCACTTATTTGGTCTTTGTTGAAATTATT
Organism: Doxocopa laurentia; assembly: GCA_027564475.1. Lineage (NCBI taxonomy): Eukaryota > Metazoa > Arthropoda > Insecta > Lepidoptera > Nymphalidae > Doxocopa > Doxocopa laurentia. The sequence continues at coordinate 2,789,215 of JAOPTZ010000015.1, read as the reverse complement.
TGCGTGAATGGATATTAGTTTAAGTTCAAATGAAATAATATCGCGCCCCCTCGGCAATTTTGAAATGAATTTAGATATCAGTTTCTGTTATTCGAGCGTTATTCAATTTATACGCTGCACGACCTCGTAAATCAAATATCTGCAAGCATTATAGATTTATTGAGTCATTCATTCTGAGTAACGAATACATACATCATATTTATTGACATAGAAAGTCCTTTAAATGTTGTGCATCGAACGCGCTTAACAATATCGATCCTGTAAATACAACTTGAAATTGATTTTTAAATTACTCATAGTGACTTTCCCCATAGAAAAGAAATAGTCTAAGGCTTTTCCATGCCACATACGTCAAGGTTTAACCTAATCCCAGAGGGACGTTCCATTTTTATTGCATCCGACCCCGACGTATGGGCTAATACGGAACCAATATACTGAAAAACGATGTCAAAAGGGTTTACATATTGTATTGGGGTGCACTTCTGATGCAGAGCTCTTTTTATTGAAGTTTATATAAAATCATCCCATTAAAAACGTGTGGTTTTTATCTTATAAACGTAAAGGGCAGTAGCTTTTTTAATTTAGTTAATCGGCCATCTTGTTTTTATCTTAATTTTTATTAAAATGACGTTCTTGACAGCCAATGAGAAATTTCCATTTAGAATGTCAGCCTCTATATGGTCTAGGGACTTGATTAAAAAAGACGAGTAGTTATTTTAACGTGCGAAAATTTTAAACGGTTTTATACTATATTATGGCGTGTCATCCATTCATCGTAATTATTTTAATATCTTTTCGTTTATATGTTTACACGCAAAGGTTGATTTCGTAAGTATTTTGAGGTTAAAAGTATTTTATTTAAGTTATTAACTGTTATGTTAAATATGATCATTACAATATTCATATAAACAAACATTCTACGTATAAAACATTATCGTTTTCCTTCGCATTGTTTATTTATCAAATAAATAATTTATCAGCGTTTACATTAGATACAATCTTGAAATATATGTGAATAATGTTATCGATAGTATTTAATTAATTATATATAACTATCGTTTATTGTGTTTAATAAATAATAAAAGCAGTAAATAAGTTTTACACATTGTAACGAATATTTGCATATTGATTTAATAATCTTTGTTTAATATTATACTATAATCTCGCCTTATTCACTCTCAATACACAGTTTCGATGCAACCCATTTAAATTGACTCCGTTATACCAAGTACAGATAACAAAAAAAAAGTCGATTTCTCATTACGAAACCTTCCTCATTTTCAACCCTTCAAGTCAATTATACTTTGCCAATTTAAGTACGCGAGTGTACTGCATCGGCCACTAATGTATTATTCATATTGTGTTTTTGAGATAACAAGCAGCCTCTTAAGTCGATACACATCTAGTGGACTGATTGGAACTCCGTTGAGTAGATAACTGTAATGTTTTACTGTCTCGGAAAATCTATTACAAATTAAAATTTAGACACGTCTCACGTAACAATTTTTTATCTTAAGATTATTGGACGCTCAGGAACTTAAGTTAAGAATAAACAGTGTGAAAGAATTTATGTATCTCATTGAGATTCTCATAGTTTCTTATAAGAATCGAGCCATACACGATACGAATATTGTGAAATAATCGAATTCAACTTTTTCTGTTATCTGTACTAAAATGGTTCTTTAATTACGCTGCGTATCGGTACCGTAAATTCAGTAAGGATTTTATTTAAATATTAATTACTTTTATGTATACAGGTTGATTTCGTATACCATGCATTATTTAAAGCTATCGGGAATAAGTATTATATTACGTAGCCTCACCAAACTAACAATCATTTAAAATAATATTTTACAACAGAAATTTGTACATACTCATTACATGTCATCAAAAATAATTGAATTTCAAGAATTATTTGCAAATTCAAAACTTTTTAAAGTACTCTAATAATTATTAATTGGCTAAACAGTGTCCATTCGAAATTAAGACTTAAGAACCGACTAATAACATGTCCGACCTGTATAACGTGTGTAGATACCGAAAGAGGCGAAGCTATATACTTTGTAATCGCCGAGGTCGATTCTGGACCACCCAGGCGGTAGCATCGGCACTATACACATGTTTAGCTTCGTATGTAAAATATTATATAGATACATATGTCTCATCGGACTCAGTACCGTTTTAAGCGTACAATTATGTAATTTTCGGTCCGACTTACCAATTTGCTTTACTCAATTTGATCGTTCGGAATTCATAATAAGATATATTGAAGAAAATGCAGTCTTCCGATTACATAAAATTCGTTTACTTGAGGGTGTTGATTACGAAGATATGTAACTAGCTATTACTACATGTAATCATCTCGTTCACGAATCATAATAAAGAAGTATACATAATTCTATACATAAGTGAACAGATTGATGGATATTGTATTGGAGTCATGAGTTAACAATGAAAAGATCAAAGTTTCATTTAATTATTTAATCGGATAAAGCAAATAAATCAGATTATCGCAAACTGATTCCATGTTCAAGTCTGAGTTTACGTTTATAACCTGAAAGCGCATGTTCTGTGCAATCGGACGCACTATTTTATCTTAATTCGTCTCATTAAGACTCGCCGGGCAAATATCTACTTTACATAATTTTATCAAAGAAAATTGCGCGCGTGGGTTTATTGCCGATTTGATAAGATTTAATGTGGCCATTCTAGTTAAATATGCGTGCACGATCACCTCTGTCGAAACGATGGCTTTTCTAACTGCTGTCTAACAATAGCGGTTTTTAAAGTATCAATAGCTTTTGTTTTAGTTATTATCCATCCACAAGTGTGAATAATCACTTCCAGCAAATGTTGTGCCACATGTTTCCCTAAAAAAGGCACTCGAATTCAAAAGGCAACAATCCACTAACACAACAATCGTAAATCAAATCGTAAAACTTTTACGAATTAGGAACAATTAAAACATTGAAGCAAACAGTTGTTGCGAATGTCCCCAGCGCAGCGATTGCGGGAACATTGAGAATTACGGGCGGTTTACAGGCTATAGATCTTAGTCCAAAATTCTTTACGACTAATATAACTTGCGCAATCCTTTTGTCGCCCGGCAGGGGGTGGGGGGGAGGTGGCAAGTTGGACAAGTTTCTTTTGTTTGCGACACGTGTTGCAAAACGGGTTGGGCCTGACACTTGTTCAGAGAGAATCTTGGGAACAACTTCAGCCGATTTCCGTGGAAGTGTTGGCGTTCTTTTTACTTTTAATGTTTTATTACTTAGATACAAACTACCTTACAAATTATTGCTTATTTATAGCGATAATAACTTTTTTTTGTATTCTGTTCACAACATTTTATATTTTTTTAAAAAGTTCTTATTACAGTGAATACGTGTAGAGTTTTTATCGTGTAATGTGATCAGTCAGAAGGGCGGTTCCCTTGCAATTCGACTCCGGAAACCGATACACAGACGATGTTAAAGATTTGCGGCTTACGGAAATATTCAGCGTCATTATATACCTATTAAGGACTTTCACGCATCTTTTTTTTTTTGCTAGCCACAAGTCCCGAGTGTTAATGAAGTCATTTCTGTCAAGTTTATTGCTGTTGTGGCATACAACGGATTTCGAGAAAAATTTACAAGCCACAAATTGACGTTGAGGCTATATCAGGGTTAATTAGTCACATGTGGCATGAAAGGGATTTTTCAGCTTTGTTAATAGTTGTATTTTTTTTTTGATACATAAGAACATGTTGGTTTCTGTTTCTGTGTATCGTTAAGCGTGACCGCGAGAACTTCCTTGGTTTTCTCTAATTAATCCGAAGCCATACCTTTAATTGCTCACAGTTGGAAGCGGAGGCTTGTTCAGTATGTATACTCGGTGCAATTTACTTTCTGTTCACATTTGTCTATTAATAGAAACTCTTTTGAGACTTATATTATATAATGGCTTCTTTTTTTTATTTAAAAAATTTTAGATTCTAAAAATTAAAGGTAATAAATAATAATATTAATACAATAAGAATTCTCAAATATTAATCATATGTGTTTTCTTTATATTAACAAAATTTGTTTAGTTTCTAAATTAAAATAATAATATTTCCTTTTCATGGAAAATAATTAATATTAATCTATCATACTAAAACAAAAAACATTCTATGATAAAATTCACTTATCAAGTAACCACCAAACAGGTTGAACCAAGTATAAAATAACCAGTATAATATATAAAGGGAAAAGGTACCTATTTACGTCCCACCCTCATGCTCCTACGGCTCGGTCAATTAGCGTCACTCAATTAAACACTACTCCCGTGCAGAGAAATTTTCTTAATAATTAAAAAGGTACTCTAAATAAAGTACGAGGTGGAAGGTATCAATGTTTCCTAAGAGTA
>JAOPTZ010000015.1:2742469-2754656 GCA_027564475.1 Doxocopa laurentia | reverse complement strand
AATGTTCCGACAGGGGGCGCATCGGAATTCAGCGCGGAAATCTGTTTTTAACTCTTTTGGTCGATTTTAATTTTTATAATTATTTCATAACACAAGACCTCTTTGAACCTTGTTACATTGCTTTGTTTCTTCATGCACAGATTAACTAGTGTGTCTAGTAAAATGCTTAAAATTTTAACCTTTTATTAGATAGACAAACATAATCTTATCATTACTCACACAAAGTCATTAATAGCTAATATTGAAATTTAAGAATTAAATCGTTATGCTTTATGATTGCGCTGTTCTACCTGTGGAATTTAAATACCTACACGAAATAACAATAAACGCTGTAGAAATGGCGTACGAGTGGGTACGGCGTACGTCACATAGCCCGCATACGTCATGGTCATATTTGGGGATGAATTGATGACCCAGGTAGGGATGGAATCAACTCGACCAACACACTAAACAATTCTGACTTGGAAACATATGAATTAAATTATAAAACGTATATCATTATTGGAAACGTATAGAAAGAATAATTTCCGTAATAAAATTGATATATAATGTATATAAGATGTTAGAAGTTCTTGAAAATTAGAATCTTTTGTCTAGTCTTCTTACGATTTGCATACTAATTTAAAGTGTTTACACATTAATCTAATATGCGTTAACAAATGTAATAAAATCCTCTAGGGTGGGGAGAATGGAGCTGAGACAATTTGCCGCTTGCGCCCCTCGGTAAGCCCACCTATGTGTCTTTCTTATTGCCGGCTAAATCTCGAATATACAACTAAGATTAATTCCCGCTGAAAGAAAGGGTCTGCTAACCCTTTTTGTCACTGTACAGCATGGTTTAAATATAGTTTAAAAACTTCTCTATTATAAAATCATTTTTACACTGTAAACCAGTACATATCAGTGTTATAAAAAGTAATTAATTATGTTATGAAGATAACAATCCGTTTATAATATTGTTTAATTATATATTTTTTTTCGCAACCGTGAGAAATATTTCGGCACGATAAAATACCGGCGAGTGATAATTTACCGATTAAATTCCAGAAGCGGGTATGGAATTAAATGATTCAAGAGCGATGCTAATGTTTTATATCTTTATAATTCTGATTGCTGTTTAGATAAAAGGGATTGAGTGGTTGCAATGCAGTTTAAACGGAGCTCCGATGCCGTGAAATTTATCTTAACTCGATCAGAATAATAATGAGAGTCGATAAACGTCACATTTTTAGGTTATTACGCCTCTGTAATCATTATAAGTTGGTAGGTTGTTACGTAATAAGACGGTCGATATTCATTATTTCCACGGTAGAATGCGTGCAACCCTTATCAAGGGAAGACGTCCGTTTTTTTCTCGGTTTTCCCAAATAATTTATTTAGCGGGCCGCCGTCAATTTATCTCTGTGGGAGCTAATTTCGCGTCGGCCCGGTGGCTGGCTGGCGCATGCTGTAATTCAACAAATTGCGCGTCCTATTGGATTTATGGGCTCTCGTACTTGACGGAGCGCCTGCCGCTCTTCTTCCATTGTTCTTGCTTGCTGGTCACTACCTGAAAATAGAATTGAATTCAGGATGTTTAACTAAATTAATTCATAAACATGTCGTCTGTAAAATTTTTTATAACTTTTTTTTAAACATTACATCGTGATTGTGAAGACTTTTTTAAGAATGTCTTTTGAAGACATTCTGAAATACTACGTAAAAGGTTTGAAATCTCGTATTGTATTTTTAGATCTTCTGTAGTAGTAGTAGCACATAATCGTATCAATTATTCGGCTGGCGTCCTCCTTCTTTATTACTTTCTGTGGGAAGGAAGGTAAGCCGTCCTATACCGCTTTGACTTAATAGATAGACGGCTATCTCTCTCAACTTTTATTCCTATACGGATAGTTGGGGTTTTCTTTTAAAGCAAGTATACCGTGGATTTGTACCAAAAAAAAAATTGTATGATAATTAAGTAGAGGTGATTATTATTTGAACAATTAAATTTTAAGGCCGTTATTAAAATTAATTTAATCGAAATTTTTTGTTTAAAAACTGACTGAAAAATCAAAATTAAAAAATGGCGGTTTAAATTTACATTCGATGATATTTAATCTGTGATTAAAGCTCAGTTGAGTTATACAGTGCTACGACAGCTATATCTTTTTGCTGACTGCGGATGGCGAGACAGCCGTCCCGCTCGCGCGCCTTCGCGAACGGGCAACATCAGCAGCGCGGAAACTATTACGAGTTGATAGAACCATAAAAATACATAATAATTGTATATATTATAATATCGCTATTTGACTGAAAATATTTTAATTTATGTCCCTATTAGCATCTTGATTGAATTGATAAATGTTACGCAATATTTAATATAAGGTATAACTTACCACGCGGCTTTTCTGAGATAGCGATAGAAATCTCGTTAAAAATCATTGACAATAAGTAACTTCGTACAAAAATTTAAAAAAACATGTGTTCATGTGAATTGAAGTGCAAAAAAATCGTTTTAAATTTATATTATGTCGACACAGTAAATCAGTAGTAGTCAGAGTTGCAACAGCTCTATGCAATATCCTTAGTCTTTGTAAATCAGCATATGCAAAGTGGTATAGCCATAAATCTAGCAGCTCTTGCTCGTTCTCGCATCATGTTACATCTTAATTTCAGAGCCGGCTCGTCGGAGCCTGCCTGCCAGAGATACAGCCTTTTATCAAATTCGCATTACGCTAGAAATTAACTTAAACTTTTAAAAATCTTTCGTGAGCGTGGGCGATAAATAATGTATTATGTTTTAATTCTGACTCGGTAACATGGCCTTGGGCTCGCCGTGTAATTCGTTTATGCTTTTTTGGTTTATGGCATTTGGTGAGGTAACATACATGAGATGTTTTGGTTAGTTTAAAACAGCTACGTATATTGTTTTATAACTAATATTGAAATTTGATATTTAGGCTAACTAACTTGATAATGCAATACGCTGACAAATGTTATATTTTTATATTTATTTCGCTAATAATCGAAAGATGCATGTTTTTTTTAATTGGCATTTTAATTAATTTCGCTTTTCCTTTTGTTTCAGGTGGTTGTCGCGTGTATACGTAGTCGCTTGGTAGGTGGCGGTAGATGGTAGGTGGTAGGGCTCAACGCGTGTCAAAGTCAGCGCGCTCCGTGATATGTCATAGCATTCCGTGATCTCCCATTTTGTATGCAATAAAATGTGTTCAGTGTGGATTGTCGTATTGCCGCTTGATTTACTCCACTCGACCGACTCGGTTTGACGTCGAGAGATCAAGATATCAAACTCGACTGTCGAATAAATTTTTGTGCCAGCCCACACGAACGCTTAGGCAATCGACTGCTGAAGATTTATTGTCAAAATTTCCCGTTAGTAACGCTTACCGAGCACACTCCGCGTATCACTATTTCACAAATAAAAGAACCAGTCGCGATATCATCGTCGACTATAAATTATATGAAGCTCGTATGAAAAATACACGTTTCGATGTCCGCTTATTTATCGCTTAGCTTGAGTTATGTATGCATACGTTATGTTAATCTCGACTTGTTATTAAATAGACGTTTCTATTAATATTAATTAGCTTCTGTCAATGTTTTAGGGAAGGCTAACGGTGTGAATGTCGGTTAGGTCGAATGATAGAGACGTGGGCTTAGCGACGGTACGGAAAATCGAAATTGTCGATATCGACTGGCTGATCTGCTATCGGTACTATCGGGACGGTGGCTGTTCAACACTAGGAATAGGTTGAGTTCCCGCGTTGTTCTGCCCCGTGATATATTGTTCCGCATCTCCCTGTATAAATCTTGAACGCCTGCTGAGGTACATGGGACACGCCGCCGCGCCGCAGCCTCGAGCTTCAAATGGAATTGTGTTTTTATTTATCGTGCGAATTGTGCCCCACTATCGCTCACTCGGAATCGCAGTTTATCTGCCAAAACGCGCCGTTGGATCGATGCAAATTTAGCACTTAAGTTACTGTACGCCTGTATTCGAATAAGATGCTGTTCTCGATTCACACCTCTTGATTTACTTTAGATCTATATTCACTTGAAGATATTTAAATTCTAACCCGCTTGTATTTTTCGTCCAGGACAGAATTTTATTTTAATAATAATTAGTGTAAGAAAAAAATATGAAAATGTACAAATATGAATTCCAATATCTGGATTCACTAATAACTTGCCACTTTTTCCTACAGAGTTTCATTTGTACCCATATAGTGGGGGGCAAAATATATTATAATATTTGGTAACACGTTGACTGTATAATTTTATTGAAGTATGTATGGTCGAGGTCTTTGAGACCTTTTTATAAGTAGACTCCGTCTAAATTTTGTTCGAGAATACTACATCTATATATATATTGAAACCAGAAACGTGTTAACCAATATTACTTATGTAAATATTTATAAGTTTAGTAATAATTAATGATGAAAAACTGATGTACAACGTCTGTATACGTTCAGAAAAAAAAATATTAAAAAGTTTTGTCTATATGGAAGATTACAAAAGTATTGGCGTGGCGTTAGTTACAATAAAAAAAAATAACTTTATCTGTTATTGAGTCCACATAACTATTAGAATTATAAAATTATTTATAGAAAAAATACGAAAGAAGGTTTTATACTCTTGTAAATTAAATATTGTATGATATAAAAGCTGAATTTCCGTAATGTTACCGTCACGCCAGGAAACTATATACGTAATTTAAAAGGCTTTAGTATGAAAATATTCCATTTTAGTCGATAGCTTAACTTATTCTTAGCTTACATATTAGTCACTTAAAAAATGACAAGAATCAGAACTAGTTGTGCCCAGTATACGAATAGCTAATTAGTTATAAGAAATAATATAATTTATTTTAAGATACAGTAGTGGTAATATTTTTGGATTCCTATAAAACTTATACGTAATTTTTCTTCAGTAATTTAGTAATCGTAAAAAAAAAACTGTGGTCGTGATTCTTTCGACGTTTCCGTTATGTTATTCAACGAAAGTGCCAAATGCCGTTCCAGTGTATTTTTAAATTAAGTTTTTTTTTAATTACCTCGAAAAGTTCCTTTTTTATATACCTGATTGGTTTGATGACTTAGCAATCTATCTTTTGTTTCTTTCTGACATATTTATGTTTTAATATACACGAGAGGAACAAAAAATTAGACATTAAGGCTTGTTTTACAAATTTTTTTTATAAGAAAGAATCAACGTCAAGTTTTGTTATAGCGGTGTTATATTGTAAATATTACAAACTTATTTATAAAGCTTATATCTATATTAATTATTAAAAAAATATTATCGGAATTCAAAATTGTTTCACTCGTTTTGTAACACACTGTTTTCGATGTTTATACAAAAAATATAATTTTATTAATTTACTATCGTATTAAATTTTTTTTAATTTATTTTATATATGGGAAACGTGCTCATGAATGTAATACGTAAATTTCGCCCTTAAATCATCGGTCATACGTAAATAGTTAGGCCCAATTTATTGTAATATATAATAATTAATATTAATTAGTGATAATGAAGAGAAATACTTAAAACTCGAGAGGGATCTAGTTAATGATTTACATGTTTGTGTTTTACGATTGTAACTGTGTGCAAAAGTTGTGTAATATTATACAATTATATATTACCTATAATTTTATGAATGGTAAAAAGCGATATTATAATTTTTTGTACAATATCGGCTAAAGTGCGAGGTGGATATGCATTAAATAAAAATTCTGTTACTGTAAATTGATTATTTTTATTTAATTTACCTTATATAAAAGTTTCGAAGTTAGGATTAATTATATCATTCTAATTTATTCTAAATTAATAATAGTTAAGTTAACATAAAGTGTATTATATCGTAGATTAGCAAACTACAACATTTTCGAATGGAAAGTACATTTTAGGCCTACACTGTCCACATTTATGGTACATATACAATTTAAATCAATATTTAAATTTAGTATTTCTTTAAATAATCTTATTTGCTGTAGACTTTATGTTACGATATTTTAGTTCATTAGAAATTAATCAAACAATATCTAAGAAATACGAGAATTTTGAAATTACCAATAGAGTTTAAAATTGTACAAAAGGTCACATTATTCTGACCTTTAATACCCCGAAATCTCGCCAAGATGGCGTCCAAATCACTCACAACCTAAAGTAAAAAAAATATAAATATATATATTTGTTTTTAATAACTATCTACATACATATTATATATTCTTTATTATTAGGGTTGATGTATGGTATAATACATAATACCTACTAGAAAATAACGCTTGGCAGGTAGGTATAAGAGTAGCCGTGGTGTCGTGCCAAACAGGAAGTGTGCATGCGAGGCAGGGACATGGGCGAAGCTCTGCCAAGCAGTTTTGAACCTTATTAGCATACAATTTGTATATACCGCCTTTTTGATATACTGAAAAATGTCTGTCTGTGCTTTGACTGTATTTTAGAGTACAATGCCTACCGTACTAGAAGATATTTTAATTATTTATTATTTATTGTTTACAAATTCTTCCATCGTTGTAAAGTCTTATATCTTTAAATTATATACGAGTACGTAACATTCTAAGGTTTGAAATCAAAAGTAAATTATAAAATATATTTGTATTTTAGTAAAAAAAAAAATTACGTAATAAAATGTATTATTTCATTTTTATATTCATGTGACTTACGTAAGCCAAAGAAACATAAGAAACACATTGCGTCACGGAACTCATCTTCGGGTATCCTCTATTATTTACGAGCGGAGTAAGCCCCATTTTTTATAAAACACGTAAATTTGTCTGGTGGCCGTTATAAATCAGGATGTATTCCGGATTACAGTTAGAGTAATGACTCAAGTCCACCTGGTGAGGGACTGCAATTATTCAGCAATTCGCTCGACCGTACAGAATACACTTTCGGAGATATAGGATAGTCTTCGAGACCATGTTTCGGTGTATTTAATTATAGCTATTAGATAATGAGAATTTTGTTAACATTTGCGTTTACCGAAGCGCTATTATCCCATAACAAAGATTTACTTATTCAAGCATTTTCATTCTAATATTCTTTTAATATGTTCGTTCGTTAAAGAAAAGAAGTAAATGTTAGTAACTTACTAAATATTAGGACACATGTGCTAAGTCCGTATATACAAAACACAGAAACAACCAACAAAACCCGGTTCAAATGATAGTGAAGTGAACACAAATATCTGCCTAAAGATAGATTCGAATTAGCGAACATCGGCGTTCTTTAATAAAGCAGCAACTGTCACCAAAAATTAGTAATACATATCTTGATTATATCTATCACATAAGTCTACAGAATTTTAGACGCTAATAACATTTAATTTGGCGCGTGAATCTTTTAATATATCATTTTGTGCTAAATTAAATTAAAGAATCATAGAAGACACAAATATATAAATCAATATAATTATTTTTTTTTGTAATTTTGTTTAGAGCTCAATCAAAATCATTTGTTTATTATAACTCAAAACACACTAATTTTATCGACACAAATAGACACAATAACACAGAGGTTGTCTAATAAAAAAGATGAAAGAAAACACAATAATAAGGCAACTTTCATCCCAGTAACAAAATCCCTTAAAGCGGTGGTAGCTTAGATAGTCTTTTACGTTGAAATTAAGGCTTTCATGAGAGGTTTATAATTAACTGTCTAATTAGGAACGTGAGACTGCCTACTTTATTAGGTGGCTTGGGTTTCGTGACGGTCTGATGTTTGATATCGGATTTTGGTAGTTTAATTAAGTATTTTCATGTTACAGCCATTTGTTAAATGCTATTTGAAGATGCGGTTGCTTGGTTCATTATACAACATCGAGCTACGAAGTATCTATTTATTGGAGATTCATATATTCTCATATATTATCTTTAAGAATAAATACTTAAATTATTAAATTATACATCGCGTAGAAAGCTTAAAAACTTTTTTGATATAATTTTTAACATTATATTTCGATTTCCTATTACTTTTACTGACTTTAGAAACTACAATAAATTATAAGATTACATTTTTTTTTAACTTTTTGATAAAACTTTTATTATGTACGAAAAGACCCAACAGATGGCGGCACTATCCTAAAAATAAACATGTTCGTTTAAAGTTAAAAATTATATAAAATTCAAAACAGGTTAAAGTCGAATAAAAATATATAACTATAAAGCTAAAAGTGACCATGAAGCTAAACAACAATTTGTAAAATCTTGCAAGTTAAGCTATCTTGCGTGCGCGCATCCATAATTCGCTGTCGCCGGGCTTATTGAGTTATCTTAATTGGAGAAGTGAACCCACAGACAAGCAATCCAGTTCCGACGTAAACCTATTAAGGAATATACTGCTTTTAGGGTATGGACAACAAAAATATATATATTTATATTTCAAATATTGGATATATGTGATTATAATGTTTAATTAAGCAAAACTCTTGAATTTTAATGAAATTTGTGAATAGTTCTTGTTAGTGAGCTTACTGAAAATTAATTACATGAGTGAAGCCGCGTGCTTTTTATATAATAAACTTGTTTAATTATGGAATGAAAAATAGTTTCGGAAATAACAAAAAGCAATTATCTCATCCATCTGTTTGGATAAAAAAATACCTACTAGATGCATTTAAAATACTTATTCTTGTAAATATCAACCAATGAGAAAATTGTAGGCAAATAAAAGGTAGCATGATGTACTTTAGACTAATTAACTAGAAGCACATTGATGAGTCCATATAAAACGATCAATTAACGTAATTAACTCGTTGTAATCGATCAATCAATTTTATTGCTCAATACCCGTATATAAATACAAAAACATTAGAAACGAAAGGAACATTAACCTTTGAGCATTCTAAGCAAACACAACTAAGTATAAGTTTCACGTACGAGAACATAAATCCTTCTGTCCGCAATATCGAGAAAGACAACTCCCGCGCAGCGCGGACATGCTCCGCGAATCGTGCAAGTACGGCTGATAAGATAAACTATGAGCGCGTGCTCTAGTCCTCGCCGCGACCGCTAATTAAGTCTTTAACTTCACTACTCATGCTTTTATAGTTTATTTGCTAATAGATTGTTGACTGCTATAAACTTTGATCGGGCTTAATGCCTCCGAAGCGATAAAACTGACACCTCGTTGAGTGATCGTTGCGTAGGTTGCTCGTTTACTTCGATAACTCCTTTTAGTTTATATACATTTATCAAATTATTATTACATTATGATTAGTTATAGCTTATTTATTTACAATTTTATTCAATAAGCGTTTTGAGTTATATTATTTATTTTATTTAATAGGTTTACTAACAGTCGCTTACATTGAATAATTTCACAAACAATTACAAATATTCTTAAATTAAATGTAACAACTAATTACAGGTAAACACCGCATGCCTAAAAATAATTATATAAAAGCTTATCCATTGCTTCCTTAATAGAATCATAAAAGAATATAGTAATTTTTACAAAACTTTGAAACTCACCAATTGTTACAAATACACATACAAAGAACACAAAAATCTCTTTATAGTTTATTTGTACGATGACAAATTAAATATTAATAGACATAGCATAAGGTACCTATAATAAACCTTAATCGTTTTAGTTGCTAAAATAAAAAATATATTTTTTAATTTCAAGTTTCATAACATTCGAAGGATTAATTAAGATTTTTTTGATGTCATCTCATATGTCAGGGATCCGGTAATTTTCACAAACACATGCACGGCCATCCATACATACATTGCAATACAAATATATAGTCCATGCGGGAATTAAAACCTCAGCTATATTCACATAAGGTAGGATTACACTTCCTTTGTTATTCCTAATCTAAGATGGCAATGATGCATCTTGGTGTTAATAAAATATAGTCTACGCTAAATACTTTTAGTACGACCTACCTATACTTAAGCTTGTTTGCGACCATTGCGGTATAAAAAGAAACAAAAGATGTACCTCGTTGTAATACAGTTTTTAATGTTGACAATATTCTGGTAAAACTCAAAAAAAACAAAATATAATTCATATAATAATGTTTGTTATAACAATAACAAATGTACGAGCGTTGGTATGCACGGAGACAAAGCAGTCTTTGACCAACTCTGTCATAAATGCATGATTTACGCAATTATATTGCAAAGGAGACGATAAATTGCTTTTCACTCTATGGTAACCTACGGTGATACCTCAGGAAAGCTGACACAAACAACTATAAACTTTATCGTGAACATTTTAAATATCATTTTTGCTTGAATTAATGTTTTTCAAGGTTTAGATGTGGTCTGATTATTCACAGATATTGTGTTAAGTGTACCACCCGCTAGCATGAGGCGAAAATAAAAATGCAAGTTTTTAAAATTTTTACAATACATATTTATGGCCAGATTTGCATTTACAGGTGATTTTTACGTTTTTTAACGGTGTGCAAATTTTTATACAAAAACTCTAAAGAAATTTTGGAACTCACGCTGTGAGTTTTATGAGTATTTTTTTAAGATTAAACAAAATTTTAGTAAATACAAATAGAAACTTAAATATGTTATTAATGTAACCTTTATATTCAGTTCCTACGAATTAGAAATCAATTGATAACGGCTAATGATAGAATCAAAACAATAAAAAACATATTACCTATATGCAAAAATTAAAAACCTAATTATCGGGGCCCACAAATTACGGACCTACGGCCCCTGAATATATGTTAGTGCTTACTATGTTCGCACACAACGAAAAGAATGCAACACATCTTTCTCTTGTTGACCGACTTTAAAAAAGAAGGAGGAGGAGGACTCAATTCGACTGTATTTTTTTTATTTTATTTTTATTATGGTTTGTTGTGAAAAACCGATTTTAATGTTTTGTTTTTAAATTGAAAGGCATTGCTTCCCATTTGGTCCAATTCTGACAACGGGATCCAAGAGAAAACTATGAAAAACTGCCAATTCCAATTGACTTACTTTCCAACCAGACTCGAATTTCCAATACAATTCACTGACACAAATGGACTAATGAATTTATTAGAGCATTAATAGTTTCTTTATTTGTCGTCGGTCGGTAGAAATGCCGGTCTTTTTTTTAAAAAAAAAATTTAATTGAGCTATTTTTTCGGTTTATAAATCAAATAAACTATCGATAAACTTAAAATATATTTAATATAAATTTTGTAAAAACATTTGAATTAAATAAAAAAAACAACAACATTAATATAGTATAACAATTCATATGAAGATCATCAATTTTACCCGTAATCATTATTCCAGATGCGAAAGTACATGACATGTCAAGGCGACCGGCATGAGCAATTGTATTCTCCATACCTCCTAATGTCCTGTCAATCATCGCTCTTTACAGAACTTACGCAGAATACTAAAGCGTTTTTTTGTTATCTGTCGTTTAACTGAATACCAAGTTGTATATGAGTCACCAGCTTCTTTGGATTAACACGTCGTCTCGTGTTGGATTTAGTGGAATTGTTGTGATGATATTTTTGAATAACATTTTATATGAATTATCTTTGCGAAATAATAATTTATGATATGGAGGTCCATAATTCCGAATACATCCAATTTTTTTTATGACTTTATAATTTGGATGGATGGATAATTTATAATTTGGATGTAACTATAATTTGCAGAGACTCGTATAAATATAATTTCATTTATAATTACCAAGTATATATGAAGTCAAATTTATTTTTATCATAAAATTTTGGTATTACCTACGTTTAACTTCTATGAATAAATTTTTTCGAACAAGAAATAGCGTAGTTTCTTTAATTTCTTAATTAATTAGAAACTTGTAATTATATAAAAAAGGTGTCGGAGCGAATGTCTGAAGGCCATAACGGGATTTAATTGATTCTCTACGGATAAGGTTAAATCAGATACGTCTTCGAACATCCAAGATTCTTTCATTGGAATCTAATTAAATGAGTATCTATAAGTATTAAACTATGATCAGTATGCTTAGTTTAGTATCATGTTATAAAATATATAATACCATAATCTTAATGATTATAAAAACTTTTCTTTCATTTCAATAATCAATTTTGATACATATTATATTTGAAATTGTATTATGTAAGTCTGAAATTATGTTAAACTAGCTGACCCGGCAAACTTTGTTCCGCCTTAATGGCAATAAATAAGCAGATTTATTTTTTAATTGGAAAAAA
>JAOPTZ010000015.1:2135470-2145915 GCA_027564475.1 Doxocopa laurentia | reverse complement strand
TAAAATGTATATAAATGAACTTTATTAAAGCATTTTTTTACTGATTTACTTCTACTACCCAAATTTCATAAGTATTATTAGTAAACCGGCTGTTTTGGTGAGAATACTTTTTATTAAATTAAGTCTATACTTTGTTCAAATTTAAAAAAAAAGCAAGTTAATGTCTAGATATTTCAATTTAATTAATTAACATTTACTGACAGTCAAAAAATGTATCATTAAAAAATCTTTAATGAAAGATTTCCGAGTTGAAATCATTGTTTTGAAATGTGTTTAAATTTTGAATCAAAATAGATTATGTCATCATTATCTCATCTACGAATGAATCAAGGACAATGCCAGCATTGGTAATAGAAAATGTATCATTTCTTTTTAAATTCATTTACATTATTAATATAATTTCACGAACGTGTGAAAGTTTCAAAACAGGTTAATATCGCATAAAATTTCTCTTCAAGAAATAAGTTTATTTTATGACTTATGATAAAATTAACCAGATAATATTAAATATATAAACATAAACAGAGTCTGGAATATATTACTTATTTGAAAGAGTTTGCTATATTGTATATTGTTATTAAGATAAAATCGAAAATGAAAACTTGGTAATCAGAATTAACTATTATAAAACTATAACGGAATGATATTCTGTATTATTTAGAAGTCTCTCTCAATACTATTATTTTTAGATTCTAAAAATATATGGAAGTTTTTTTTTTGCGGTTTTTTACATGTTGATAGCTCAGTTTTACGGTTTAACATAAAAACGAATCCACTTTTAATTGAAATCTGCTCGATTTATACAAAACCTCACGCTTGTCTTGGGCTTATGTTAATAAAGAAAAATATCTGGTTGACCGAGGTAAGCTCGAGATTTTTTAACAAAATAAATTAAAAAAGACTTGTAAAAAAAATTTAATTTTCCTTCATATTCTAATACCTGCCTATATATATAATTCTAATTCATTGCCTGAAAACAGGGATTAAACAACATTTTTTTTAAATAAAACCTACCTAGATCGTGTTTTCGCCTACGGAACTGCAAACTAAGTTTCATGAATCCTCTAGGTTCCATTTCCGAGAATCCCATTAGATTAGCTCGTTTAAATATATAAGATATATCGTCAAATTAACCAGTTTAACCATCACGATCGCCAGACGCGAAGGTGTCGATAGCTTAACAAAGGAGCACGTCAGACGATTCATCGCGAATAACAAACACCGGAACATTCACTTTCGTTGAACAACCGACAACACCGATATTATAATTCAACAAGTGTCATATATCATTACACAAGTTCCTAGTGGGACCGGTTAAGCAATTTCTAAAACGTAAATATACTAAATATATGGGAAAACTGGCTTTTTTAATACTCACAAACGTATACAGAAGGAAATCAGTCGAAACTTGTTTGTATAAGCGTTTCGCTTTTTAGACACTTATAACTTACGTAGACATGCGTTTACACTTTTGCTTTGAAAAGATTTCTTTTTTAAATAAAAGATTTTGTACATTATACAATTTTGAATATTAAAATGCAATATTAAATTAATTTATATATTTAAAAATGAATTACCGAAATGTTTGTACGCATATAACTTCCAAACGACTGCACCAAATTGGATTTTTTTCATTTGTATGTCAGGTTTGTTTGAGATCAACGGGATTAAAATACCCATTGGAATGGGATCGACAGGATCGATAATTTGATATGGCAGAAATTGTATTACCTAATATTTACATGTAGATAGGAGATCAAAGAACGGGATTACAATTCTAACGGTAACAACAATAAAATGGTACACTGTACTGTACCCAGACGGAGTCTGGACGGGAAGCTAGAATGTTATAAATTAAACAAGTATTGATGATCATTCGAAACCATTTTAATTTTATGTTCCGTTTTCTCAGTATAGTATAGCCAAAGCCGGGTTAAAGATTTAACTACTATAGTTGTATCGGTATGAATATAGGTCGAAAAACTTCCCAAGCTGGTTTTACAAAAGGTGAAAGCCTTGCTTTGTGATTAGCATCCATTGTCGCGATGCGGTGTGCACTTTCTGCTTCATTCGAAGCATACTATTAGCTTGTTACACGTAAAAAAGATACGACAAATTCTGTATATAAAAGTTATTACAGAATAAGCTGACGAGTTGATTATTAAAGATAATAAATAAATACGGGTGTCTGAAAACGCAATGGAGGAAAACATTAATTCACAATGCGGTCAACGTTCAAGCAAATACGGTATTCGTACAACGGTTCTTTATTTAGATACTCCGAACACGTGTATCGGATTGAATCATCTCGCTTCTATTTACAGTACACCGATATTTCCTGATGTCATAACATATTGCACTGTATATTCGGTGACGATTTCAGAAAATACATTTTAATGAATCAGATTTTCTGAGACTATTCCAGATGAGAAAAATGTCAATAAGGTTAAAGGTTAGCTCGGTACAGCGCAATTAGCGCTGAGAGTGAAGCGTTTTTGGCCATAATCGATCGGGGCCGGTGCAGTGCGGACTCTTGTGAAATCGAAAGCCGCGGTCTTCAATGCGAAACGGACTGTTTCTGGTCAAGGATTTATAGAATAAAACAAGGTTTTAATGATTTTTTTTTTGTTAGACCTCACGTTCGTAAGTTTCTACCTTGACTTGTGTTCGATTATGATCAAGTTTTTATTGTCATGTCGTTTTATTTTCAAAGGCGATAATTTGTTATTTTTTTTATGATTGGTAATGGTTGATAGTGTAATGGAGGGCTATGGCTATTAGAGTAGCAGGCAGCTAAGCAAGGCCGCGTCGAATGATCGACTATATTGAACCGTGTCAACACTGCAGCCACGACTAATCGCCCGCCCGCGCTCTCGGGTCAATGACAAGCGTATCTCTCACTGCAACGAAAAAGCTACATAAACAAAATTTTAATTAGCTACGAGAAAGGTTTACATTCCGAATTGATTTTTTATTTAAGCATCATGGTATGAATGAGTTTCATTTGACAATTGAGACGTGAAATGAAACCTAATAATAATGATACAAAAAATATAAACTTCACCTAAAACAAGAGAAGAAAATTGAGCGTCTCACGATCGCAAGCTTCACTGCGCCTAGGTAGAACTGACACAAAAACACCCTATGTTATATCAGGTGTTCAGACAACTTTGGTGCTGCCAGATCAGCAAGACTGAGCCGAATGTATGCACCGCGGTACATATGCCATAGCGCACGCGTGGCGGTATTGGGCAGGGGGTTGCGGGACGCGGGACCAGTATGCAGTGAAAGTTGATCAGACTGCGTAACTACAGGCAACTTCTGACATTTGTCAGATGTACGTGAACTGACCGTTAATGCCACGGTGCTTTATTGACAATACGACACTATCCGAACGAACTCCGAAAGAAACGCAAGTGATGTAAACACAACGCGTTTATTCGGAGAAAGTTATTATTGACTTGGAAATGATATATGCTCTGATAAAAAGCATAAGATATATGCAACGAGTAATTTATCATGTGATATATGTGTTAAACAATGTAATTAGTGTTTCTTTTATATCGTGCACGACTTTGAAAATAAATTGTTAAAGTAGAGCAGAACGTACGATAGCATATCATCACGTTCGAAATTGCTTTTATAGCAGAAAAACGTTTAAATTAGTCATTCAACTCCATTTGAACATCGGTATCAAAACCGCAAAATATCTTGCACCCCCTATTTACACTTTCTCTTACTCACGTTTTAAGTTATCGTTTATTTTCAACGTTGTATAATATTACGTGTTTATTTAAATGCAACAGAAGTTACGTTTGTAATTTAATGTTTCTATAAACGTCGCATGACAACAACCTTAAGAACTAGAGAAAGATATAAAAGACAGAAATAAATTACGTCATAATGCTAACCAGGTTGGACAAATCCTTTGCGAGCGAATAAACCAGGACGGGACCTTGAAACATTCACTAAAATGCTATCGAGACGAATCTTGTAAGATTTAGCTGCGAGAGCGCCCACGGGTTTTCAAATGTTTGCTTATTATTGTCTTCCAAATTTAAAAGTCTATTGTTATAAAGATATAAAGACGAATGCGACGATAAACTAAGGTTTTAAGTTTTAGTTTAGTTAAAAATTTCTATGTGAAACGATAAATAATAAAATTGACCTTATCGCACGTATATAACGTATAATCTACTTCAACCTTGATTTAATTTTCTTAACATGAGATATAAGTTATGAATTTTCGTTTCTTGATCCTTATACTTGATCAATAAGATCATAAGCTTGCTATATGAGGTAGTAATGCGTAAATAAGTGGATTTTTCTATAAGACTATTAATGTTTGATAAATGTTTACTTTTAAAAGGCAAGTATGATGTTCACGCCTAGTTATGTATCATTCGTAAACTTTAAAAAAAAACTTTATAATCAATAAAAAAAGGTTTCAAATTTATTAACGATACTATCTATAGTTTAATAATAAATCATTACTGTAATAGCGGAAAAAATAAAAGCAATTCAATTTAAGGGCAAGTATAATGTAACATAGTGAGTCATGACAATTTTTATAATGACTTTGCACTATACTTAATGTATTTTTATAATAAACAATTAAAGACTGTGTAAAGTTCATAACCAGTACAATAATTTTTATATAATTTGTTATTCCCAACTAATTTTAACCAAACAATTATACTTATATATTAAATCGGGTTTATTTATAATTTTGTAAGAATATTTTTTATTACCACGGCTTTATATCATATTTTGTTTGTATGTAGTGTTCACATAAGTGCTCTTAAGTTGTATATGTTTTATTATATTTATGATGTATTTTTTGGTGTTACAATTACTGGTGAACGTAATAAATAAATAAGTTAAAAAAAAGAATGGCAAAGGCGAAACCGACTTTGAACCAAAAATAGTTTTGAGAAAGTACGTATATGTATTATGTTCATGCCTACATATTTGCTTAGTAACTATATAATATATGCGTACGTATTGGATGTTGGTTGGCTAGGTTGCGATGGTTTGCGAAACGAGATTGTAATAGCGCTGCACTCTAAACCAGTAGCGAAGTCGATGCACTCGAACTCCGGGCTATGAGCCCGGCAGGTTTTGTATTTTTTATTTTTATACCGGCGATGCTATTTATTAGACTGGCTATATGTACGAACGTTAAGCTCCTGAACACACTCGAGGGTACTAAATATATTTAATTGGAAGGAATATTTGAGGAATACGGATATATTAGTGTTAGTAGGTGCATTTTACAGTATATATAGTACATACGATACGCTCCACTCGTGTTCGCGCATACTCTTCTGGAAAGCGGCAGATTTAGGGGTCCATGAGTCGACACCGAGGTACAGGGCGGGCAACTCGGCAACCTTCACTTCGAGTCTTTCAGCAAGCCTTTGTTCTAGGCTTACCGTTTTAGAGCCATTCGTTAGTGGCCTTTGCAACTCCTTGCCATTTCGCCATTCTGCGTCACTGTAACCGTTCAATTTGTCTCTGTTGCAAGACGTCACGCTTTTAGGACCATCTGTGCTGAGTAATTTACTCTTAACGGTGTCAGGTTTACCGTAAGTTTTAAATTGCACTGATTCTGTTCCATTCGCGACTCGCGAATACTTCAAAGAATCATACACGTCGCCGTTGAGGCTACTGTATTCGATGTTGTTTAAGTTAATATCCCTGTCGATGCGTTTCGACGATACATCGTATCCGTTTCGTTTGTTATAACGTTCATCCAGGTTTTGTTTGAGAAAATTATTTTCAAAGCTAGTTTTACATTTAGGAACATTATTAAGGTAATCGCTATAGCTTATATCGTTATTGTGTAAACCCTTATCACAGTCCTTTTTAAGTGTCTCCTGTATGTCAACACCGTTTCCACTAATCCTTCCGTACGTGAAGCTAGCTGGCTGACTGTTGTCCATTTTATCTAGTCTTTGTGTGCGTTCGGCATCTTTGCATTCAAATTCATGTCTGACGAGCGCAACACGTGAAACTTCTTCGCCTTTAGCACTTCCTTTGTACGGCGATTTAAGAGCGAAATCTGCAGACGTAATGCCAGCTCTGGTCTGCTCGTTAGGTGCGGTCCATGTATCGTGCTTCTTTCTCTCACTGCTTTTAGAAGACCATGCTTTAGCTAATGCAGCCTTTAGTGCCTCTCGTCTCTCATGCACGCTGACCCTAGGGTATTCGTGAATGGGTACAATAGCAGGCGCATACAACGTCGAACGCGGGGTGGCTCGCGTTATGCGGAAACTTCTGAACTCCCTGTTGAACTCCGAATTTAGAGAATAAGCCGGTATTCTCGAAGTCACCATTTTGAGATCAAAATTTCCACTTAATAGTAAGAGTAAATTATTTCGTTCACAATTAAACTTATTTTTTTAACGAGTTCACTGAACACATATCGGCTCTACCTGTAACGTAACACGATAATGAAAATGTATCAAACGCTGACTGAACAGAATTTAACGTTAACTACGCTAACGGTTAAGGACACGTAATGGTATTTAAAATGTATTTTGCAAAGAATACGAGCGTGTTATGGTGGTAGGCTGTATAGGGTGTGGGCCGCGACCTTCGCGGTGGGCGGCGGCGTGGCGGGACAACAAACTGGTCAACGAACCGCCCAGTCCGCGTCGCTCCCACTCGTAACTTGCATAATGCACTCGCGACCCGCTGCCTTATCTCTTATGCAGTTATGCTACCGATCACGTCAGCCGTGCATAATCGAATGCGACTGACAAAAAAGTACAAGCGACCTTTTAATATTTATAAGTCTGGCCCGGTGATGGATTAATTAAGTTGTTGATAATGATAAGACGTCAGTCAAGCGTTAACTTGTTATGTGGAGCATTTATACCGTATAAGTGCAACAAGTTTCGCCTTGGTGGCGTCCCTAATATGGCCAGTGGCGGAGCTGCCATATGGCCCACGGGCCGCGACCGACACATCCTCGCCTGTACCGCTCCAGCTATATGGGCGCGTCAACAATCGTAACACAAACATTCAATCTGGGACAACGACTCCACACTTGTTGCTTTTATAAGCTCTTTTCGTGATATCACATTGACATCGTTTGAATTCGTCAATAAATATTTATAATTTTCCTTATTGAAATTTAAGTTAAATAAACGTTCATTCGTTGAGCCCGATTCGCTTGTTATTTATATAATTCAATAAATAATGTAAATAAACCAGGTATTTATATTACGATAACAATGCAATATCCTATATGAGGAGTTTTACTGTTTTGAATCAAAGTATACGAATAAAATGTTCAGCGTTCAACACATTTTCAGAAGACTAAAACTAACAACACATTTTTTTCGAATGATCAAAATTCACGACACACCGATCATAACACACACGAGCGGTGGCTACAGCCGCGGCACAGAGCATCCGGTAACGAGTGAGTTGAATATCACAATAAATATTTGATATCGTGGCATTATTGTTGCCGAAGCCGAGCTATCTTGAACGAGGGAGAGCAGCCACCGGAAGCGAGTGCAGGCGGAGGTCGTGCATACCTTCTCGTTGCGCGCGCGAGAACTGCGTGCGGTGTGCGTGCACCGCTGCGACTAAACTGACTGTAGGGAGGCAAAACACGCTCGGCCGCGAGGACCCCACCGCCGCCGCCTCTCTCCTGCGGTTCGCCACTTATGACTCTAACACGGAGCACTACGGCCGGAATCGCAGGAGCACTGACCTTCACTACCAAGCCAGTTCGAGTGCCGCCTGCATCAACTGTTGCTCCATTCGCACAACCAACGCACCCTGTCTGTTACGCGCGGGCTAGATCATTTACAGGACTAGTTGAATATTTTGTTGTTTTTCTTTTTACTTTCATAGATAATTGTTATATTTTACATTGCATTATATTACATACAGCAACCAAACAAGAAGAAAGACAGAACAAATATTTTAATAAATATACTAACTGTACGTAACTGACGTCTATCTACAAACAAAATTGTAGTTTCAACCATATTTTTTATTCTCGAGAATAAACTTAAATATATACTTAAAGAATAGTTAAGTAATATTGGTATATAATATACGATTTAATTTAATTGTCAGAGCGATTTTTTAAATTAATTTAAGTGTTTATATAACCTGTATAATTGATCTGTCGGTATCTAAATTATAATAACAAAAAAATAAACTATATATTCCGAATAAATTCTATATACATCATTCCATCAAGCTGCAAACTTTGTGTAAACATATATTTATATTTTATAGGAAAATATTTCAATTGATTCAAACGAATCCACGGAACGAAACTAGTCACAAAATAAATGCATCGGTTTAATTGTGTCATTGCCCGCGTTTATATAGCGTTCCCAATAGTCTCGTTACCGATGTGAAAAACGATGACTTTTTTAATTAATTACACCAAACGTCCACGCGAGAGAGCAATTAGTGCTCATATCTAGTAGTGTCATATATTTTTGTCCGACTTCAAAAAAGAAGGAGGTATTAAATTCTACTTTTTTAATATAATATTTGTTGCCTCAGAGCTTTCGACTGGGTGGACCGATATTGATGTTTTTTTTTTATTTGAAAGGTCATCTTCTCATGTGATCCTATTTTATTTTGATTCAATTCTGACAACGGGATCCAAGAGAAAACTATGAAAAACTGGCAATTCCAATGGAAATACTTTCCAACAAGACTCGAATTTCAAATACAATTCAATGAGGCAAATGGACGAATGAATTTATTAGTGCACATAATAGTATCTTTGTTTGAAGTCGGTCTTTTGCTAAGAAATTATATTTTATCATATCAGAACGTAATAAACCTCACCGCAAACATTTCTCTATTCATATTGATGTATTACCTGAAACAAAAAAAGAAAGATAATTATTATTATGTTTAATTCATAGCGACTTACGAATGTATAATGAACTGAGTACATTAAAAAAAAAGAAATCATTTAATCATTATGCGAGCCGGGCATAGAAGGTCGATTCTGTTTCGAAACTCAACTGCATGTTAATATAAATATAATATTATGCATTTGGGCCACTTGAATATATATATGAAAAAACAAAGCAAGTACAAACAGTTTAAATTTTTAGATAATTAAGGTCTTTTTATATGGTTACATTACGAAATACATAATTATCTATTCTAATAAATTTTATGACTGTCCAGGTAATTGAAGTAATTACTAATTTGTCAATTCATTTGTTTTTGTAGTTGAAAGTTGTTAAAGAAAAAATGCCAAATATAAACAAAAGAAATATTTCGAGTAAGACTTTATAGGATGAATTTTTAATGAAAACAAAAATTTCTTCTTTCTGTGATGCCGCAGGCTATCAATGTCAATCGACGAATCAAGCGAGAGATAACACGTATCAATATGTAATTAAATAAGTTGTAATACGTTTACGAGAGTTATCTTAGTGTAGATCATAAGATAGTTCACGTAATAAATTATGAAACTAAATGTTATGATTATTATACTATTTGCTATATCTCATCGAGATAGGTTTATTGTTTTAGTTACAATAATTAAATTAATACGCAATTTCTTAATTAATATTAAAATTAGATTTAATTTCTAATTGATGTAATATTAATGAATAACGCAAAACGATTCCCAGTATTTCGTAATAAATTAATGATTAATTATAATACGAAGAAGCTCATGACTAATCCGGAAACAATGTTAAAGTACAAAGTTCCTAAAATCGAGTGAAAGTTGAAAGTCAATACGTAAAACAAATTAAATTGATAGGCTGCGAGGCGGCGACATAAATAATGACTACCTACGTTTTGTTACCGAGAAAACACAGCCTTAAAATAATACGGTCATTGATCAACATGTTCTCGATCATAAAAACTTAAATTAATATTTTAATCGTAAAACTTTCAAACTAGTACGACTAATATAACCTCCACAACAATTAATTTGGCTGCCGTATATGTACATATAAACAGTTTAGAAGCATTGGTATCTAAAAATAATGTGTATGCAGTGTTCGCTTTAAGATTACTATACTAGGTAGGACCTTAGTGGCGCAGCGGTAGCGAACCCTTATCCCAGATAGCGGGTTTAAGGCTCAGGACCTGGGGATGTTTGTATTGACCATACATGCATGTGTTCGGGCCTGGATGGCTGTGATCGAAAAAGATCACTGACAAAAAAATCTATTTTATGTATAGTGAATCACAAAATAATAATTATAATTATTCCACTTTTTCAATATGAATGTGACTCCTTACCATAATACCGAAAGAAATCTGACACTACTTAAAAATATCCTCAATTCGAAATTAGTCAATAATTATGTACATAAATAATTGAATTATTTGAAACAGATGTGAATTGATTGCAAAATAAATTTGACAAAATAAAAGACCGACTTCAAAAAAAAAGGCTCTAAAAAGTCAAAAATAACTGGTATTAGGTA
>JAOPTZ010000015.1:1956502-1967345 GCA_027564475.1 Doxocopa laurentia | reverse complement strand
CCCCCTGATAGTTATTTTGGAAATATATTTCATGTACAGAATTGATCTCTCTACAGAATTATTATAAGTATAGATTATTAAAAATGTTTACAATCTTAAGTAAACGATACACACTCAATGGATTACAGACCACTAGTATATTATTCCTGTGTCAACACACAGACACATAACACACACAAGAATCGAACCAAGGCTCGCTACCGCTGTGCTATCACGTCGTCTGGATAAAGAAATGAGAAACAACTTTATATATATATATATATATGATGTTCTGGAAAGATTTTTACTTGGAAATCTTAATGTGGTGTCATCAATGAAACGTAGAATTGCTTATTATCATATCTGGTTATCCTCATTAGTAACCAACTCATATTTATTCATTCACATCTCCAAAAAATTCTTGTTTATCGAACGGTCTTAATAACAAGAAAGTATTCGTGTTATTTCTGTTATGTATTTTACTTTTCTATATTTAAAACGCAACACTTATACATATATATATCTATATGTAAAAATTATTATATAACATGTTTGTATGGCATTTTGCTTTACTAAAATAATCGTTGTTTAAAGCTGAAATTATTCCGTGTTTTATCTGAAAAGTAATACAAAACAATATTACAAAATTATAAAATCGATCTAGCTTGGTTTTATTTAAAAAAAAGCGTTGTCTTATACGTGTTTTCAGGCAAAGAAAATTTATATTGTTTTTGAATACAAATGATAATTTCGCAAATTTTGACAAGTTTATATTAGCATAGTTGAGAAAGCGGGTGGCATAGAGACCAGAAAACCCAGGTTCAAGTCTAGTCCCATACGTTCTACATTTTATTCTATATTTTTTATTATTTCATATTACATATATCTAAGTATTTTACATAATAAAATACCGAGCAATGCTCGGTCAACCAGATATTTCAATATTAATAATAACAATACTTTCAAAGTATAAATCTATTTTTGTTACAAAGCAAAACGTTATACAGGCACATACGTTATATATCCCAGTAGGAATGTTAACACGCCCTAAGAACTAGCGAGCACAATAAGGAGTTGTAGTGAAAGGCTGCGTTGCCCCAATGTAATGTTAGTGGATCAAAACTGGTTCCAATGCTTCAGAATGTAAGTAACTGGATAAAAACATCGGCCTGAGACAAACCAGTCGCCGCTGTACAGACTCACTCGCGGCGTTCGGAGACGCGCGCTGAGACTCTAAGGAAATTGCAACAATATTTCCTGCCCTATTACTGACTAAGTGCCTTCATTATTACAGGAAATAGTTTTAATTGTAAATAATTTAAATTTTTACATAACGATATTAGCGATTTTAGTTTATAACGGGAAAACGTTATTGACCGACTTCAAAAAAAGAAGGATATAATCAATTCGACTCTAATTTTTTTTATATTTGTTACCTCAGAACTTTCGACTGGGTGAACCGATTTTGATGATTTTTTTTTTTATTTCAACGGTATTGCTTGTCATTTAGTCCCATTAGAGTTTGGTTCAAAACGGGATCCAAGAGAAAACTGTCAATTCCATTTGAATGACTTTCCAACAGGACTCTAATTTTTGAAGTCGGTCAATTATCTGGCTCTCATCGGTTGTTAAATGGAGTCAGAGAGCGCATCGCAACATCCACACATCAATACTATCACTTGTGTCATCGACTGTGCAACTAGGTCGACCGGACACCAGATTTCTACTGCCTACACAATATGCGACCAAATCAAACAGTCATAAATTTTCGAGCGAGTTCAGCACTACCCTGCCACATTTGATTTCGCTCGTGTTATGACGTGGGAGGTACCCTCGCCAAATAACAAAGGCGTTAATACAATGTAAATGTCACATAACTAATTTTTGTTTTGTTTTATTTCTCGATAGCAACGCTTATTCATAAATAAATTTATTTCATCGATAATGTAAAACTCTAGAGTGTATAAATAACTAATTTAAAATTCATTTGTCTCATTGAATTGTATTGGAAATTTGAGTTTTGTTCGAAAGTAATTCAATTGGAATTAGCAGCTTTTCATAGTTTTCTATTAGATCCCGTTGTCAGAATTGAACCAAATTATAATGAGACCAAATAGGAAACAATATCTTTCAAACAAAAAAAATCATCAAAATCGGTCAACCCAGTCGAAAGTTTTGAGGTAACAAAAAAAAAATACAGTCGAATTGAGTGCCTCCTTTTGAAGTCGGTCAAAAATACATTCTTGAGAAAGTAGGTGGCATGAAATTAATAAATCAACAATAAAATAATGTCACGATATAAGAACGTTTAAGATTCGAAGTCTTAACCCAACTAAAACAATGTTCATATGATCGATTATTCGTTAATAAATTTACCTGAGCCCGAAATGTATCGAATAACACTGTGGACGCTCTCGACATAATAATACTACGTTTTAAAATATCCTTTGTCATCGAACGCAGGTATATTTTATTTAACTGCTATTGTTTAGGATTTCTAAACCGACTTACGTGGAAGTTTCGAGTGCATTTTAAAAGATAATTCGGCTTAAAATTTATTACACTCTTAAAATATTATAGCTTGATGAAAATACTTAGAAACCGTATTTGTTTTTATATTAAATAAGTATTATATTAATAATTTACAATTAATATTAAAAAAAACATATTTGTTTAAAACGTAAAACTAATTTTTAATGTTTGATATAAGATATATAACTCAGCCGTTTGTTTATCGTATAGTGAAACGTAGAGAAAAATAAACGTGAGTAAAAATTAAATAAACTTAATTATAAACTGGACCCAACGAACAAAAACATTTAAAACTAAAATACATCGGTTATTTGCATTGTTAAAATAAGCTATATAACGGTAAATTTTAAATAAGACTGATTCGTATACATATACGCATTTGTTTTACATTTTAATTTCGTGTAACATAACAAAGCGGCATTGTAAGCTATTTTCGTAGTTTAAATCACAAATAGCGGTGTTACGTGTAGCGTAGTAGAGAAAACTGGCTCCGATGCCGTCAGCCCGCCCACACGGCACCGCCTCCTCGCTCCACGCGCTTCTGCTTAGCAAACCGCTTGTCGCTGTCCGCTTGTCGCTTGCCGCTCACCGTTTATCGCTGACCGCCCACAGTTCACCTCTAGCAACAACCGACAACTCAACGTTTTCATACCAAATTAGGGCAAAGTTACATTCACTTTACATGTTATAAATTGAGCCAACAGTTTCCAATATTCCAATGCATTTACTAACAACCTTAAAACAAAGTTATTGAAACATTATTAATGAAGTAAATTTTCTTTTTCAGTTTGCATTGGCACCAATGGTCGGATGTCAGTGCCATCGAATCGCGACACGCACTACAGGAATTTGCGAGATCGCTTCACAAACTGCACGTACGTCGATGGAAATCTAGAACTGACATGGCTTCAAAACGAAACTATGGACTTGTCGTTCTTACAACACATCAGAGAAGTAACCGGTTACGTACTGATTGCGTATGTCAAAGTGGCACAGATCATTCTGCCGCAACTACAAATTATACGCGGTAGAACGCTATTTAAGCTCAAAGTCAGAGAAGAAGAGTTCGCACTTTTAGTCACTATATCCTCGGCTCTGACACTAGAGCTTCCAGCTCTGCGGGATGTCCTGCGGGGTAGTGTAGGCATTTATAATAATTACAATCTATGCCATGTTAAGACTATTAATTGGGACGAGATAATAACGGGAATAAATGCTACTTACGTGTTCGTGTATAACTTTAGTGTACCTGAGAGAGAGTGTCCCCCGTGTCATCCGAGCTGCGAGGCCGGATGTTGGGGTGATGGAGCTCACAACTGCCAAAAATTTTCAAAGACAAATTGTAGTCCGCAGTGCGCACAAGGACGTTGCTTCGGGCCAAATCCCCGTGATTGTTGTAATACTTTCTGCGCGGGAGGCTGTACAGGGCCGCTACCGAGCCAGTGCCTGGCTTGTCGCAACTTCTATGATGAAGGCACATGCTCACAAGAATGCCCACCCATGCAAAAGTATAATCCTACTTCCTATTCTTGGGAACCAAACCCAAATGGGAAGTATGCTTATGGAGCGACTTGTGTCAGAAACTGTCCTGAACATCTTTTGAAAGACAATGGAGCCTGTGTACGAAGCTGTCCTCCTAACAAAACTGCAGTCAACGGGGAATGTATCCCCTGTAATGTGACTTGCCCGAAAACCTGCCGCGCTGAGAAACCTATTCACTCTGGGAATATCGAAAGCTATAGAGATTGCACTATTATTGACGGTTCCATCGAAATACTTGAGATGACTTTCACTGGCTTCCAGCACATCAACCCGGACTATTCGTTTGGGGAACGATACCCGAAAATGGACCCGAACGCTCTCGAAGTATTCAGCACAGTACGCGAAGTGACCGGTTACTTGAACGTGCAAGCACATCATCCAAACTTCACTGACTTGTCGTTCTTCCGAAATCTCGAAGTAATAGGAGGGCGACAAGTAGTTGAAAACTTATTCGCTTCGCTGTATATAGTTAAAACTTCCTTAAAATCGCTAGGACTTAAATCGTTGAAAAGAGTAAATTCTGGTGCTATAGCGATTATGGAAAATCGACAACTTTGCTTTGCCGAAAAAATTGCGTGGAATAAACTTGTAAAGTCAAAAGACCATAAACAAATAATACAGAAGAACAACGACATTACCAAATGTGGTGAGTATGAAAGCGATGCGATTACACGTGGGGATCCTCATAGACATACAAATATAATAAGATCATGCCTTTGCGACTGCCAGCCATACGACAACTGCTATATATTGTATTTATTCATAAAGCAAGCGAATTTTTATTTATATGTAATATTATACTACTATAACTACCAATATTATTTTCAACTAACCATATTAACAGCTGCTTGAAGCTTGGCGAAGCGAGTGTTATAATTTGTATATAATATGAAACTATTATTTTTATATATTTGTATGACATCAGCTATAACATTTTTCTTTACTTTATTCTATTAACAGAGGAAGAAAATTTGGTGTGTGATCCGGAATGTTCGACCGATGGCTGTTGGGGGCCAGGACCCGATCAATGCCTCAATTGCGAAAATTATAAGTTCGGAGAGACATGCATAAAGAACTGCTCAGTTATTATAGGGTTTGTATTTTATTCATTATTAACTTGATACTGACAGAATTATAATTACATATTTATAAATTAAATCCTTCTCGTGTTATTTTTCTGCATGAGTACTAGTCTTAAAATATGATAATTTTAAACATAATTGACATTAATGAAAACTTAAACTATAAAATATGATTTGAATTAAGTAAACAAAAAATATAATTGTGTAATAATATATTTCAGATTGTACAAAGCGGGTACGAAAATCTGTAAGCAGTGTCATGCAGAGTGCTTGGATCAATGTACGGGACCAAGCCGAGCTAATTGTACGAAATGTAAGCATGTACGTGATGGACCATATTGTGTAGCAGAATGTCCAGATTCGAGATACGCCTCAGAGAATGGGACATGCCAACCATGCAATGATAATTGTTACGACGGATGTACGGGGCCTAAGAACACCGTGGGTGATGGAGGGTGTAACTCTTGTAAGAAAGCTATAATGAGTGTTGACGTAACGATCGAGAAATGCCTCGATGAAGATGATCCATGCCCCGATGGGTATTATAATGAATGGGTCGGCAATGTGAAGCCTTTTGAAGGAAAGGTCATTATTGTGTGCAGAAAGTGTCACCCGCTCTGCTACAGGTGCAGTGGCTTTGGTATCCACGAACAGGTTTGTCAAGTGTGCAATGGTTATAAACGTGGATATCAATGCGAAGAAGAATGTCCTCCCGATCATTTAACGGACGAGGTCAACCGTCTTTGTATTCCTTGCCATCAAGAATGTAAAGGATGTACTGGTACATCATCCACAGATTGTGTCAAATGTCAAAATATGAAGATTTTTCTTGGTGATGTTAACTCTAGCCAATTTAACTGTACTGCGACATGCCCTCCGGAAGCTCCACATAAAATTTATTTTGATGAACAGCAACAACAAGATCCAATAGAAGAACCATATTGTTCCGCCTTAGCTAGTGGCCTTCCTAATATGGCTACGGCAAAGATTCCTACTATACTTGTCGTCATCCTCGTATTAGCATTTATACTGCTAATTATTTTAGCTATCATCGGATACACCTGTAGACAAAAGGCGAAGGCTAAAAAAGAAGCCGTAAAAATGACTATGGTACTTACTGGATGTGAGGATAATGAGCCACTTAGACCAACAAACGTAAAACCTAATCTAGCCAAATTAAGAATTGTAAAAGAGGCTGAGCTACGTAGAGGAGGAATGCTAGGCTTTGGTGCATTCGGTAAAGTGTATAAAGGAGTTTGGGTTCCTGAGGGCGAAAATGTTAAAATTCCAGTTGCTATCAAAGTTTTGAAAGAAGGTACTGGAGCAAGCACGAGTAAGGAGTTTTTAGAAGAAGCGTATATTATGGCTAGTGTTGAACATCCCAATCTATTGCAGTTACTAGCTGTGTGTATGACTAATCAGATGATGTTAATCACCCAATTAATGCCACTGGGTTGCTTACTGGATTATGTGCGAACTTATAAAGAGAAAATAGGATCAAAAGCTTTTCTGAATTGGTGCACACAAATAGCACGTGGTATGGCTTACTTAGAAGAGAAAAGGTTGGTCCATAGAGACTTAGCAGCTCGAAATGTTTTAGTACAAACACCTAATTGTGTAAAGATTACTGACTTTGGTTTGGCAAAGCTACTGGACATTAATGAAGACGAGTATAAGGCAGCTGGAGGCAAGATGCCTATAAAGTGGTTAGCATTGGAATGCGTTCAGCATAGAATTTTCACACACAAAAGTGACGTATGGGCTTTCGGTGTCACTATTTGGGAAATTTTAAGCTATGGAGCTCGGCCTTATGCTAACATATCTGCCAGAAATGTCCCTGAATTGATTGAAAATGGTTTGAAACTGCCACAGCCTAGTATTTGCACTTTAGACATTTATTGTATAATGGTTTCTTGTTGGATGCTCGATGCTGACAGCAGGCCGACGTTTAAACAACTTGCGGATACATTTGCGGAAATGGCACGAGATCCCGGACGTTACCTCGTCATTCCTGGTGACAAATTTATGCGCCTCCCATCTTACTCAACTCAGGTAATAAACTATATATAATTGAAGACATTGCTTATGAACGTTATGTTATATAGTAAATTATTATAATTGAAAACATTGTTTAAGGTTTGGAAAGACGAACTTAGGATATCGACATAGCATATTCATTAATTACACAAAAATAAAAAAAAAATGTTGCAAATCACCTTCATCTACTCATGTTTTCAATTGTATTATTAACTTTAAGCATATATTTAAAAAAAAAAAAAACAATTTTACTATAAATTAATAAGAAAGTGGAGCTTAAAGTTTGGTTGGACACAATTAGAAAACTAAACATTTGAATCATGAAAAAAAAAAAAATTTTTCTTTCTTTCTTTCTTTCTTTCATTTGTTTCGAATTATAACGTTTTATAATATGCTTCCTGGCGTTTGAGATAAATAGTTTTGCCAAACTGATGAACATACAAATTAATATTTATACAATATTTTCAACGGTTAATAGTTACTTTACCACTCAATATTTTTATAAATCGTGAAAAAAATTCTAAGACATGTTTATTTTTCTACTTTATATTTTTTTCATTGTGTTGATTCTGTATTCCCAGTAATAGGACAGGCTATTATTTATAAAATTACAACTAGTTATTACTTTTGATTCAAAATTTCAATTTGATAATTATATTTATTTCTTTTAGGATGAAAAGGAATTGATGAAAACTCTATCCTCGGCCATGGATGGTCCCGAACCACTAGTAGAAGCGGATGAATATTTGCAACCGAAATTCAATGCCCCACCTGGTACAACGACAACAAATACGACAGCCACTATCGAGGCTCAGTCGAGCAAGCCTGGTGCCTCTGCTACCTGGGTCAACAACGTCACCGGCCAAGAGGGGGCCATCATTGATACTTCCAATAGATCGGAAGGCTGGGATTTGAGGTACAATAATTCTGGTAATGGTGATGGACCTGAGCTTCGTCACTATTATAATAATGGTGTTTGCGCTTCCGAGACCTCAAGCTCAAGGTACTGCAGCGATCCGATGAAAGTGAGACCAGATAGCTTGGAAACGAAATTTGACAGTATGTCGAAAATTAAGGAGGCGCAAGTGGGCAACCTAAAACTGAACCTCCCCTTAGACGAGGACGACTATCTAATGCCTTCCCCGCAACACACTCAAAATGCTTCAGCCTATATGGATTTGATAGGAGAAGCTGGAGAAGGAAATGAGCTCAAGGACCTACGCTATAGCGGATTCGTCGCGACTAAAAGATGCGTTGACAATCCTGAGTACCTTATGTCGGAGCAAAACATACCTCCACAGACTCTAGGCATACCGACTGAGCCAGTTCCGCTCGAGTCTCTGTGTGCCAGTGAGGGTAGTGGGGGTGAAGCCGCAGCCGAGCTGGGCACGGCCAAGTATCTGCCGCAGAGGTCGGTGGAGGAGGAGTCCATGTCCGACCACGAGTACTACAACGACTTGCAGCGCGAGCTGCAGCCCCTGCGCCGGAACGAGACCACGGTGTAAGCGCCCGAGCTGCGACTCCGATACCCATAGACTGATCTCCCGCTGTTTCGTTTGCCGACAGTATACCGGCGCCCTCGCGCCTCTCGTGCCATTTATGTGATGGCTAGTGTTAGTTTGTTGTAAAAACATAAACAAATTTATTTTTAGTTTTTAAAACCAGTTTGTTATTTCTTCTACTTAATATTTTGTAAAAAAAAACTGTTACAAAACTATAATTTGTAAAAAATATTTCACGGGGTGCTTGTATGAAGAAGCGCCTCAAAAAGTATAAGTTATTTATTAATTTAGTTTAAGAAAGGCTATGTTTATGTTTCCCGAATGTATAATTATAAGAAAATGTTATTTTAATTTTATAACTGTGATAATTAGTTTAATTACATAACAATAAACTCCTCAGTCAATCGGCTCAAATCAACTTTAAAATTAGTAAAACGACATTGCCACTTCCTTATTACAAATATTTGCTTAATTAATTCCGCGGTAAAATTGCCATCGTTTAAGATCCTTACTATAATGATTTAAAACAAATCTATTTCTATACTTAAGAATTTTAGTCGATCTGACCATTTAAAATGAAACTCAATATATACGAAAATAAAACTTGTTGTGATCTTGCCAATATGGGGACCATTTTATAAGGTTTAGTTTTATCTTGCCTACATTCCAATATAATTGTCACTTTTAATATAAAAATTTAATTGTTTTTTATTGCTCTTGAAACATTCCCCTTTGTGCAGTTAATAAAATACATTAAATATACTTAAGCAAAGCCGAAAGACATTCGTTGTTGTTATACATTTGATTTTAGCACGTATTGAAATATCAAATTAAGTAGGCTTCCGTCTGTAGCATACTTTACTAGATCAGAATTGTCGTTTATGTAACACATAGACATGTTAGTTTTTATTTTAATATTTGACCAAACCCTCGTTTGCCATGTATCGTGTAAATATTATTTCATTGCGTTATTGTAAATTAAATAGATTAAAATATATATTTTATATATAAGCACACAGGTGCAAAAGATATTGCGTCTCGTTTGTTTGTTATATGTTTTATGTAAATACAAATATAAACAAGATTATATCAGAGCTGAAGAGCTGTATACTATGTGTGCCATTTCATGTTATATTTTATAAATAAAATAGATTTCTCTACTTAAAAGAAGATCCGCCCGCTTTGAACAAACAATTTACATCATGTAGAAGATAATTAAAACAATTCCTAAAATTTAAATAAATTACATTACCTTGTAATCGTAGTTGTAGTTGGTTTTAAACGTTTTTTGGATGTATTACAAATATTAAAATATACTCAATATAAATGTATTAATAAATGTCAAAGTAGATGTTTGTAAACGTTTTCCCAGATATAAATATACTTATAAAATATATACTTACGCATTCTACGTTTACATTCAGCGGGTTCCAAGCTTAATTCCGAGCTACCTGTAAGAAATATACAACATACATTTATGTGGAGTGACGTAGCATGGCAAGGGTCCCGGTACATAAACAATCGGGCCCTAACGCCCTCTTTCCTCATTAATTTTGCCTTTCAAACTAATAGATAGGTATAAAAAAGTATATCATTCTTCCTATCTAGAAGTTTTTCTAAACATCTTAAGGTTTTCTCACAAGCTTAGGTTAAAAGTGCTCTGAGCTCTGGCCATGGCTCTCTGAAGTTAACGGAGGGAATTTTTTTTTTTAAATTTTTAAATGTTCTTCATAAAATTTTCTTCTGAAGAATAACTGAAATATCAATTAAATTTAAATTAGTCCGTTTGTCTCATTGAATTGTAATGGAAATTCGAGTCATCTTGGAAAGTCATTTAATTGGATTTGGCAGATTTTTATAGTTTTCTCTTGGATCCCGTTGTCAGAATTGAATCAAATTAAAATGTGACCAAATGGGAATCAATACCTTTTAAATAAAAATAAATCATCAAAATCGGTAACAAACATTAAAAAAATGGTCGAATTGAGTTGCTCCTTTTTTGGAAGTCGGTAAAAAAAAAATTTTTTTCCTCTGCTACGTCGTTGTGGATATGTTTTGTAATAATATCAATATTTAGTCTTTTGAATTCCCTGAGAATTCCAGTAGGTTTGAATGAGTCGCGAAGTTACGTAGTTTATGTATCCCCTATCGTGCTAGATGCTGAATGTA
>JAOPTZ010000015.1:1874867-1885038 GCA_027564475.1 Doxocopa laurentia | reverse complement strand
AAAAAAGGGTCTCTAGGTTTTAATACAGGTAATTAATTATATTTGTGCCAAATTTGATTCTAATTCAAGTTTTTGCGTAAAAGGGTAATTAGCTTAAATTTTTTTACAATTACAATATTAGCAAGACATATTTACCAATAAGACGCCATATCTATATCCCTTACTAGATGACTGCTCTTAATTCTTTCGGTTTCTACATCGGATATTCTAAGCCTTTGAATTCTATATGTCAACACAAAATGATCATCAAACTCAATATGTTTTTCTATGACACAATTCCAATATCTCTTATCACTTTGTTTCACATGATGGAGACCTGCCATTAATGAATAATGTGCCCGGTGTTAATAGCTTCAAAACAAAAAAGAATTATTATAATCCGTACAGTATTAACCAACTATCAAAAGAAATTAATTTGAATTTAATTTGAGTTTTCATTTATTTATTATAGTATATTATTATATATAATACGATAAAAATAACCGCAGTTAAGTGTAATAAGTAAATCATTTTGGCCAAGTTGCGACCAGGTGCGACATCTGGTGAACCTCGAACGGTAACTTGCAACAATCATAAACTAACTTCGCCCCTAAAGTTTCTCATACAAAATAAATGAGATTTTGCAAAACTTACAGTTCAAACGAACAATGCTTCTTTGCATAATACAAACGCTAAGGATGCAAGCATATGGACTATAGTTATTTTTGTAACCGTGAAATTATCATTTTTAATAATATTATATAAAAATATCTGGATGTTCTTGTATATATATATACATACAATATTAGCTCGTGTATAAAATTAAATTAAGACTTAAATCATTACATCTATTTCTTGAAAGTAAGATTTTATCATCGGTACCAAAAAATAAAACTCTACCTGAGAAGAATCAGCGAAACAAACTCAGGGTGTTATATTTTTATTAAATTTTACTATTCAAATTATCGTGCATTTTTAGTGGCTTTTGTTTTTTGAACTTATACTTCATACTTGTGATGAAGAATTAGAACGAAGTACAGTCAAAAAAGACAGCCATGTATTTCTAAGACGTTAATATTGATGACTAAATAGATTAAGCTAATTAAGATCAGGACGATGCAAACAGTTTTATAGCTGCAATCATCCGCAATGCCCGTCTTCCAATAAAGGTAGACTATAAAAATATTCGAATCAACTGCACCATTTGATTGGTCGCGGAGATTATTAGCTGCTATTTGTCTTGTCAATGTTTATGACGATTTTATGAGCACCGGAGATTTTATTACGCATTCAATATCTATTTACGGAATTTGATTAAGCATATCTATCACTGGTTTTGTTTGTGACTATCGTGGATTGCATACATGCTTGGTTGGTATGCTTGGTTTCACGTTCAATTATATTTATTGCAGCTCAAAAACGTTTCTTACTTTTTGTTTCACCACCACTTTTTGCTTTATCGTCGTTGCCTTTTGTTTTTGTTATAAATGTTACTACATCATTTTTAATTTGAACCTTTTCTCATCTGAAATACGAATTGTTATTGCTTATCAAAACTATTCTCATTATGTATTTTATTATGACTTTAAATTTGTATCGAAAAAAGACTATAATTTACAAATTTCAGTTGATATATAAACGTACGATAAGCATACAACAAGACGTACGTATCATTGGGTTTCTCTTGATACCTTATCATATAGAAATATATGTAAATTGTAAACGATTTAACTTACAAACAGACGCCATTACTTCTATACTAGCTTACAGAAGTATCTACTTCAAACGCTTAACTATAAACCTTATCATTATTAGCTGCAGCATCTGAACTGTCCTAACCAACCATTATTATTCATCAAGCTAGCAAACCAGTTTAATCCAATACCATCGACTCTTAATTTCAATTCCCTTAATTAAACGAAATTAAACGAACAGTATTCGGGGTACCTTATTGAAGGTGCTCTTTAAAAAAAAGTGGTTCTTTTATTAACTCTTAAGTATTGTTTAGGAGTTAAGAGGCTAGGGAGCAACCCTCCCGGACTTTTACCGTCTCATTATCGACGTTTTTTTCCTCTCGTTTTGTTTGTGCATTATTCAACATTGAAACTCTTAAAATCTCGGCTTGTTACTTATCATGGTTTTTAAATCTTTATACTTAATAAGTTAAAGTTATAATAGGTTCGTTTTATTTTGTGTTTCTATCATCGATTATTTGTTAATTGATTTATTCGCTTTTAATAAAATATTTGATTGTAAATAATAAAAATTTCGTTGAACTAAGCATTCCGTCAGCAGACCTCGTAGCTCGATGGGTTGAAGTTCGATGCTCCGTGTGTAGATTTAAGAAGTCGAGATCGTTAGAATATAAGTATTTGTGAAATCATGTCTATTATACCTTACTTTGAATTTACGGATATTAAAAACAAATAAAAATTATTTATTTTAAACTTAATAAACTATGTTAGTAGAACAAAAGGATCATAATTTATTAAAGGGATGAAATAAAAGAAAATCATTTTGAAATAAAGTTTTAATTACAATCGTTACATAATTATACTTAATAATAATATTTAATAAGTACATAGTCTATAAATATTTATATAGAACATTTTGTTAAGCGAACTTTATCGATTTTGGTCACATTGAAATATTCTTTTGATGAAGTAGGATAAAGCCTCAATAGAATTGCGACTAAATTTATCAAGATAGATGTCAAATAATGCTGTGTTTTTTTTTTTAAATTATAATACATTATTTTTAATAAAAAATATATTACAAATAACAATTAACGCACCATTCGACTGTACAAAACTGAACAAGACAAAAAAAAAGACAAACAAGGAGATTTAAACGTTTTTTTTTTTAAACTTTTAACCGATTGCGTATATTTTTAATGCGTAATATTATGTGTGTATAATTCATGATAAAAATAATCCAATAGTTCAATGAACTGTGTACATAAGCGTTTATACTTCTCGCGATTATTATTGTTTTATTTTTTTTTTGTTTATTTCAACATTGTCTTAAAACCAAGTGACTTATACCAAAGTACGTTATTATTTTTATTCACAATCGATAAATTAAAATCTCTTGTGATTCGTTAAAATAAAATATATTCATAATAAATCTATTTACATATATTTCTAATAATACTTTTAAACAATATTTATAAATTTCCATCGTATATAAACGTTGGATGTGAATGAAACAGTTATTACTTTGTACACTCGATGTGATAATAATTATAGAAAATCTACAAAACTCCGCGTATTTACAATAACAATATTAAAAAAAAAAGACGATTCTACATGCGGTCTATTTTCATTTCGATTATCAAGTACAAAGTATCGCCCGTAAGTAGAGCGTTCGTGGTTACACAACTTTATTATTATTTGGAAGAACACAGGAAACAAACGATTATTTCCCTCATTTAAGTTCCTTAGAACGATTTCTTTATAAATAATTTACAATTCACTAAATACCAATAGCTATATCAGCTTTTTCACTCGTAATTGCGCTTTTGTGAACTATATCATAAATAATTTGGATAATCAATCAAATTCACAATATTCCTATAACTATAAAAATACTGAGCAACTTTTTTTTTTCTTCAATACAATGATTTAAGTACTAAGGACAACCGTTATCTAGATCACATGAAATCATTTTTTTTTAAGTACAAATCAACAATTTTATACATTACAATAATCTGTGCAATTTTAATTTAGAAAAAAAAATATTATTCTACAAAATAATGAAATGAAATGAACGTTTATACAAGTTCAGTAGCTCGTAGCGGACTCAACAGAACTTCTAATGCTGGCTTCGTTGATCGTAAGAAACACTGTGCCACTGTAATCATTTCAACTGTCCCTAGCCGAGGGCGGAGCAGCGACCCAGGTTTCTCTCGGCTTACCTGCAACAAACAAAAATCAATATTAAAAACCCAAAAGATACAAATTTTCATAACGCTTCCGAACGGGACGAGATACGAACAGAAAGGGTCGCATAAAAAGAATAGCGGTATTTAAATTACCAAAAAACAAGGTCCGTCCAGATTCGATTCTATCGGAGTGTCGCCGGAGCCCTCCGCCGCGTTCACACATAACGGCCGAAAAAAAAAAACTGTCCCAAAGCAATCGAGACGAGGTGACGAAACGTTCAGTCTCATTATCGGAGAATTTATTAACGAATCGTCCGGACCGGAAAACCGAAATGTGAAAGAAATAAAAATTTGACCTCGCTCGCGGTCATCTAAACTTTGTACGGCGTCAATGAAAAAAGAAGTCGAACGGGTCGGTCGGACCCGCGACTGAATGAAACGGCGAAGGACCCGAGGATCGAAAGATAAGAAGGAAGATTAGGGCATCGTGGTAAAAAAAATATATAGCGGCTTTAATGTGGAGGTAGTGTTGTGAATGAAGAGAGCCCATTGAGCTCTCGCCCACGCACGACCGGGAACGTTATCTCGCTAAGCAGCCCGCTGCCGTGCGCCCGCGCCGGCTCGACGCCGCGAACAATACTCTTTGTACATTCATAAATTAACGTTTTTTACCCTTAGAACAATTCCTGCTTTGTATTATTCAAATGAACCTTAGAGAATGGTATTAGTCCTAGGTGGGTCCGGATTACGAACGAATCGATGATTTACCAACTTAGGTTTGATCATTTCATGAATTATGCATTGTAATCTTTTAAACATCGCGTCGATATGACGTTGTACGAGTACAGTCACAATTTCTATATATGTAGATCATAATATTATTGTTTATAAGCTAGCTATATTATATTTTTTTTAATATTAGTTATTTTCCGATTATTTTATTCCATTAGTAGCGCATTAAGATTTTGATTTGGTAATAATATAATTTCGCTAAATAAAACCGATACAGGAATGTTATTTGGCACAAAAAAAACAAGAATCGTCGATTTTGGCGTATTCTTTTTAGCTCCTTTAAAGAATACCGCGATAAGGAGTTATTTTCGCGTCAAGGTATTCGCTTGGCAAAAAGGCGTGAAAACGAAAATAATACAAAAGGTTATAGATGTGAATTTGTGAGTGTCCGGTCGAAACAGAATTCCTGGCGATTCCTCCGT
The DNA here is from genome assembly GCA_027564475.1 of Doxocopa laurentia. Lineage (NCBI taxonomy): Eukaryota > Metazoa > Arthropoda > Insecta > Lepidoptera > Nymphalidae > Doxocopa > Doxocopa laurentia. The sequence continues at coordinate 1,879,962 of JAOPTZ010000015.1, read as the reverse complement.
GTGCGGCGGCGTCGCCGATGCGATTTATTGTAATGAGCCGAGGATGCCGCGGTCTTTTCTAAGAAAACCTTTGACGACTCTTAGAAAAATGTCACTAGACGACCCGAAGTTTTAACGCAGCCCTCAACACGATCGGAATCTGAGCATGTATGCATTGTCGCGATATTCATGATTCGAATATTCTAAATCTTCCTTGAGTTATTATGTGTAAATTATAATTAGCATCAAAATATTTAATCTTTTAAGACTCTGTTAATGTTGGTCATACTTTGCATATATTCAACAACATATAATTTAATATATCAATCGATTCAAAATATAAATATATAAGTACTTTTACTACAGCTGACAATCATTCGCTAAGCTATGTCCTAAGCAAAGATTCATCACATCAGATTTCTCAAAAGTTATCAACGTCGAAGACTTTGATGGCCCAAAGTTACGGAGTTCAATGATAGTACTGAGTATCACGGAGACGTGCAATTTGGGCAGGTCAGCAATGCATGTAGGTTTGCGGTGACACTGACAAATGACACAAGATTGCAATCTCGCCGCCTCGCCGCCCCCACTCCCTTCCGCCCCGACGCGACTCCATTGTTTTCAATTACCGACATGACACTCCGCTCAAGCCTCTACTAAACCGCAACTCTGTTTATGGTCCTATCGATATCTTTACTACGATCGTCCATTTACGATTTCCCTCGTTTGCATATGAGCATCGAGGTTAGCTCGACAATTTGAATCAATCACCGAGGTTCACTTTAATAGCTTATGTTCTTTCCGATTAATAGCCAACCCCTTAAATTCAGCTTATACGTCGATGGTGGATAATAGATTTTAATTTTACTTTTATAATTGATCATATATTTACCTTTTGTAGAAGGGCTTAAAGGCAGCTGAACCCTCGTGATGTTGGTTAGGCTGGTGATTATTGGCGTGGTGAGGATTATGGTAGGGATCGCGCTGTGGTGATTGTTGATGCCGTGGAAAGCAGTAGCCGGAGCCACCGCCGCTGCCGAGTGGGTTGGCCACGCTGGGCACTTTCATGTTGGGTGGTGTTTGAGGTGGTGTGTCGGTTTGGACGTCTGGAAAAGCGGCGGGGTGTACACAGGGATGCTGGCCGCCATACTGAGCGCCGGGAAAGCCACCGTATCGGCCGTACGAGCCACTGGCCGGGCTCGCTGCTGCTGTGGCCGGTAGGGCAAATCCATTGGAACTGCCGTCCGCAGCTGAGGCTCGCTCGGGTCCAGGTCCGTAGCCATGCTGAGGCCAGGGATGAGCAGCAGGTGGGGGCGTCTTACAAGCCGCCGTATCCGCTAATGACCATATCTTCGGCTTGGATGCCGGTATGGGTACTCCACAATCAGAAGTTCCTCGCTTAGATTCTTCTTTTATTCCATAGCCGAGGAGTTGACTGTGCATCCCCTGCAGCAACTCGTCGCCCTTCCTTTCCTCATCTGTAAAGATAATCGTAATCTCATATAGTAATCCGAAATCAAACAACATGTGCGAGTACACAATACCGGCATTAGATTACTCGCAATAGCCAATGTTGTAACTAACGGGACGCCTATAAAGAGAGCTTAAAGTGCTTATTTCTCATAACCGATACGATTCGGAACGTATCCAACGTGACCGTTACACCGGGGACGTAAGTTTTCTCTCGTAAGATGCGGTATCTTCGGTTTCCCTCTGGGTAAGTCGTGTGAAAATACGTTTGGCGTGCAGTGACCCATTCGTTAAGTGGTTATCCGATTAGCGAAGTGAAAATACCACTTTGGGGCGCGACTCCCCTGCCGCGGGCGATGCCCGATCCCTTTCGTATTTAATCCGAGCATTTATTTCGCATTTCCCGACTCACCCCGCGGCACCGCACTCGTCTCCGTGGAATGCGAGCTTCGACCCGCACAATTAATGGTCAACCTCATTTCTCGTTCTTTCTATATTCGCAATGTGAATATTTTTTGCATTCTCTTTCCTCTGTCGATGAAAAATAATGGTTCGTCTAAACGCTAAAAACATTTCGTTAGCTTTATAGCGGTAATGAAATTAAACCGAACGTTATCCTTGATTTTAAAAAATTGTGTTATTGTACAATTACACAGAAATGTTTATTCAGCAAAATTTTATAAGGCTCTAAGTATTATCATAATACCGTTTCCCGTTGTAAAGTGGCTTTTGGGGGCGCAGAGGGTTCGGGGTGTCTAATGAAATTCAGAAATGCTCGCGGGGGCGCGAGGCGACCGCTCGACTTCATTCGCTTTATTCCATTTAATGCTGACTGCTTCTAGCTTTTAAGAGGGGTTATCCGGCTTGCCCTTCACTAGGGATAATATTCCCTTCACAGGGATGCCACTGATACTCCGCGCGAAGATATTTATCCGGCAAATTGTTTTAATTTTCATTGTATTAATCTAATAAAGGCCCACAGCGCGCGGTAGATAAGCGCGAATGGGATGATTTCGTAATGTATTATTCGTACAATACGTTCAATGTGTTCATTACGTTAATTTGGAAACAAATTGTAGGGTGTTTTATTTCAATCGAATCTAGTGACATTACGCTTATATATTTCGTTAACTAGTTAATGCTATTCTAATAATTATAACAGCGTTTAACCAACTGATAGAAGGAAAGTGAAGCAAACGACCATTGTTATTGGTTAATATATGACTATATTAAAAGCTGTCCGCAAAAAAGTTAAGTGCGCGAATTTGATAGATTGCGTATTTCGTACCCATTCCCATTATCCGATTCAATCAATATCCGAGTGCAGCTTGCCCATCAATTTCAGTTCCGTCCTCACCCCAGTATGCAAACCTCGGCGTCCGTGGAACGCCGCGAGCGAACGTGGGTATCGTAACGTGTACCGGCCTACACTCGAAGTGGTTTTTCCCTTTAGTCACAAAACTCGAGGGCGAATGAGACATAATAAAACTCGTCACAGTCGAAAGGGACGCTGAGACCTCCCTGCACTCGACTGCACTCTAGCGAGGTCCCTGCAATTTATTGCTACTCGGGCGACGTCCACAGAGGAACGGCACACTTGTTTGCAGAGCCTACACGATTTCCATTAACGCGCTACGGATTAATATTTTGTTTGCTCTGCGTTCGTTCACGACAAAACTTAACATTCATTGGTGGGGTCTTTTTCGCTTTTATTCATGAGTGGCTTAGTCCGGGATAGTTTCCGCGTTTGTTTGCCGACGACTTTCGGAGATCGCGTGTGAAACCTTTTGTATTGGCTTTGTTTGCACCGACTTAAAATGATATATTACATGTCGTGTGCATTGACATTTCGCTAAAAGAATTGTTATGCGTGTCGGACGCTGTGTTATGGTTTGTTTGGTTAGGCGATGGGAAACGCAATAATATTGTCGGATTAAGATTAGCCGGATCGGTTTTTGCATTTGTGCGTTACGTCCTAACGCGGGGTAAGAATGTTTACGTCATGCTTTCGTATTTTAAAACGATAATTTTTGTCTACATGCAATAAGTGCAACTAAAAAATATAATATTTTTAAAATTTGTTATTAAAACTTTTTAAAGGGTTGTATATTGGTAAATTTGGTATTTTTGTAAAATTGTATTAAAAAATTTATTTGACCTTGAAAACCATATCGGGAATTATATAATATTTGAATTATTATAATGATTTGTTCGGATTCAAAACGAATTCGTATAACGATGAACGCTAAGAAGACGGTATAAAATATATATACTATGTTTTCGAAGAGACAGTTAATTTTACTCGAAAACATTGTAGAGTATTTTTTTTTTCATAAATCCCGGCGGGATGGCGTGGAAATCGCGGAACACGTGCGGCTACGCCACCGCAGGGCGCCATTACTTTTTGTATTAAAATTTCTTATATTTGGAAGATTTTAACTGGAAGAGATTGTTTTTTTTTTAACATCGTTTAGCAACAATTGACCAGATAACAATATTTTTTTAAATTATTTTGTCTATTATTACTATGACTTATATATATATTACATATATATATATTTTTTCTTAATATATTTAGTAGGTAACCCTCAAATCTGATCTTACACAGTATTAATTGTTTCCTAAAAACCATCTTGAGTCGAATATCTCCAGAACAAATTTTTTAATATTAATTGTTTTAATCATATCAATTAATAAAAATATCATAAAATTAGACTTATTATTTGAAAGTCAGATTCTACCACCGGTTCCAATAATAGACCTCTATCTTAAATAAACCGGCGAATCAAGCTCAGGAGTTAATAGTGATTAAAGTGATTCCCGTTAATTGTTAAGCACTTATTTACTTCAACTCTACGTTTTAACACTTATCTGTAGATGTCGCGAATATATTTACTGGTTCTATCTATTAATATAATTTCCATAACGTGTGAAAAAATTATCAATATTTTATGAAGTTTATTGCTATTGCCTTTTGTAGCTTAATTAAGATTAACAAATGAATTAATTAAGCATAAGATAAGCGCGGATAAGTGTCTTTACTTACGATAAAGTATCTATGTTGAATCTACTTATACGTGATAATAAATAGACCGATGTTCTTGTTTGAGGGATCATTTTATTTGATATTAAATATCAACAATATATTGTTGTTATAGGAATTATATCTTATATATTTAAACGAGCTAATCTTGTATATATATATATATATATAATCGGATTCTCGGAAACGGCACCCAGAGGTTTCATGAAACTTAGTATGCAGGGAGTTTTGGGGGCGAAAAAATCGATCTATCTTGGTTTTTTTTCAAAAAATGTTGTTTTATCCCTGTTTTCACCCAATGAAAATTGGTATTAGGATACGAAGCAAAATTTCACAAATATGACAAGTTTATATTAGCATAGTTGGGAAAGCGGGTGGTATCGAAACCAGAAGACCCGGGCTTAAGTCCGATTCGATTAAATTTTACAATTTTTTTCTATATATTTTTTTTAAATATTATTTTTACACTATTTGTTAACTAAGTGTTATGTTCAAAGAATTCCGAGCTTAGCTCAATCAACCAGATATTATATTTTGATGTGACGAGAGAATCATTTCCAGCTACGTCTATGTTTTGTTTTGACTTCGACTCCTGTTATTATA
>JAOPTZ010000015.1:1830754-1841960 GCA_027564475.1 Doxocopa laurentia | reverse complement strand
CTAACACCCAGACCGGAACACATGCTTGTATGAAAATTACAAACATATGTTCCGTGCGGGAATCGAACCCGCGACCTATGGCGTCTTAAGGCAGGCTTGCTACCACTGCGCCACAGCGACCTTAAGAGGTCATGGGGAATTTAGACTGTTCCCTAACTTTTTTTCCTGTGTGGGTATTTTTTTTTCCTGTATGTATATTGCTGTTGGCCCTAGTAGCCTTCACAGCATCACCTGAGGGCTTTTTATGAGATTTGACAGCCCACGCGAGGCATTAGTTGAATCCACCCCGAGGGTTCCTCCTGCGAGGCCGAACCTAAGCTCGGGACTTCATATGGAGGACTAATTCAAACAATACCTATTAAGTGATTCCAATTATCCTGTAAATGGCCTTGTTTGACGCACACATTACATCAACGTTAGATAATACAAAAACATTGATCATGAATCTTAACGTTACAAAACTTCGATACATAAATACGTAATTTTGCCTCATTATCATTTTCAAGCCTCGGACAAAACATTAAGCGGTAGGAACAAGATAATTCAATGCCATTAAACATTATTATTACCCGTTGTGTTTAAACTAGTGCGTTCAAATCATCACCGTGATACGAAGGTACACAGATCTGTGTAGGCATTACATACAATATAGCTTGTGAGAATTGTTTGAAATTATCATTATATAACTTTTCTTTGTTGAATTGTTTTGAGAAAAAAAGTACTGAGTCTAATAGAGTACAATGGGAATACAGTGATTGAGGATAATTAGCTTGCATAATTTGAGGAGAATCGTTGATTACTTCCGGATTGTTGTTTTACTTATTTTAAGACAAAATTTCTCAGTATTTAAAAATTCTTTGAACAGGACATTGTAAGACGCTTTGTCACTATATCAGCTTTATAAGAAAGTAGGATAATATCCTATTTAACGATAAAAAAAATAAACGAAATCATATCACAAACATCGAAAACATTGCGCAAGTCATGAACAATAAACCCGTATTGAATATCTTGAAATTTATAAATAATTTTGTACAGCGTACTACTTTATATATGTAGTATTAATAATTTACTTTAAACATATATAATTCTATATTACAATTTTTAAATATAAATTATTTGTCTAATCGTTATTCCACGCTGCCTCTCGATAAAGCGTAATGAACGAAACCAACCGTTGCATATTTGAATTCGACCCAACTTTGTCCGCGCCCTTGTATACTTTGAGGTCACACCTCTCATTTGTTCACTTAATGTCAAAGCGGTTTTAACCTTTTTGAACAAATTACTTTTAATATAGATTTTAGTTCCTAACATAAAAAAATCATTAGTTATTTTCAATTTGTTCTTTACTAAGTGTAGTATTAAAGGCTAATAATAATCATTGTTTTGACTTTCTGCAACGACTCGAGACGGTTCTAATTGGTTTAATTATATACGGAAGTACCTTGTAGCCGTGAATGTAGGTTTACATTTGTTTCACGAATAAATGCTTTATAAGTACACAATTCAATGTCATGTTAATTAAATACGTATAGATTGGCACGGTTTACCTCGGAGAATAATAATGATTAATAGCGTACATTTTTTTTTGTTACAATAAGACGAGATTGAATGATGTTAGACGGACCCTAGGGAGTTAAATCTTATTACAGGTAGGATGAAGACGATCCACCACGATTGCTTCGATACAAAAATCCCTTTTATTTCAAATTGCTTTTAAATTTTCGTTCTTATCTTTTCATGGAATTATAATTTTTTTTTATCTTAAGCTTTGGTTGATTTAATCTTGTAAAATTAAGGTTTTATAAAATAGTTATTGATTTTTTGCTATTTTCATAAATATAATATTATAAGTATATATTAATTTTTCATTTATGTTCTGTATGGTATTTATAACAAAATATTTTAAATGCATCATTTATTCAAAATATTTACTTCTGTTTAATTAAGTTCCATTTAGTTATTTTTAATTTTTATTACTGTAAAATATATGGAATATATTGATGAATTATTTTCAAATGGGGTGTGTAATAAAATAAGTATATATTGGTATGAAATAGGAATAAAACACAAAGATCCACTCAAACACATATATTTTTGTTTGATATTTTTTTTTTACTTTTTGGTGCTCCATTTTTTATTTATTTGTGTTTTTCATTAAATTATAAATTAATACTAATATAATAGTTAGGTCTCACGAACGGGCACAGCCTCCTTTAATGGGCAATCAGGAGCTCCGTGCACTTTTCGAGGCCCGGGCAATGAGCTCGGCATAATAAATAATTAGGTACAAAAGGAATTCAACGAATCCGATGGTTTCCACACTCGCACATACGCTCCACACGACAACAGGCTTACATCTATAATATCACTAGCTATACAAAGTACGGCAAGGCCGCGTGCACTGATCTGATTGTAGTTTGTAGGTAATGTGTTCATTCGAAGTGCGAGCCCTTGAGCTTCTTAACGGCGTTGGTCAGGTGTAACATCTCTGTGTTAAGTTGCCAGATGAGGGTCTCCAGCTTGTCCACGGAGTCGAGGACCTCAACACGTTCAGTGTGAGGGTTGAAACGCACCTCGAAAGGTCGGGACATGGTAGATACCCAACGTCTGAAAAAGTTATCAATTAGTCTTGATATTTTGCAATAAGTAAATAGAAGAAATGACAGCAAATATAAATTACGTAATCAATAGTTCTATGTGGTGTAGTAAGTAGTTACCTGAACTTGTCTTTGGCAACTTCAAAGCTCTCAGCAACGTAGTAGATTGGTTGGTATTCTTGATCTTGGTAAGGCTGTACTGATGTGGATGCTGGCTCAAAAGGTCTCAATTCAGGTTTGTCACTTAGAGCGTGAAGAAGTTCACCAATCGAAGACAGAAGAGCAGCACCATATGCCTTCAGTTGTTCGTTTTCTTTGCACAGCCCGAATTCAACGGTGAACCAGTACACCTGAACAAAGGACACAATTTGTAGCTATTGCCTTTCAAAATAAAAGATTATACCAAGTTCAGACTTCGCAAATACTTGGGCCCGTAATTAAAAGAAATTAACAATTATTAATATATATATAAGTATATGGTACTTACAGTTGAGAGCTTTTCGATTTCAGCGTCGGAGGCGCCGAGAGATGCAAGTCCTATTTCTTGAGAGAACTGAGCGAAGCTTGGATCCGCCAGTAAAGGAATATGTCCAAGAAGCTCATGAATACAATCACTGAAAACATATATAACTATATAATGCCTGTTAATCCGTTTCAAAATTAAATTAAGTTATACTAGTTGGTACATCAAAGTGTTCATAAGGAAATTAGTAGGTCACATTAATTGGTCCTTAACTCTAACGGACTCTCCATAACTATATTGACGTTCAAAGTCAGGGCTGTTAACGGACATAATAAACTTAAGCTAAAACAGGCAATTCGATAAAAGTGGCCTTTGAAGCTTATAACAGCGTCACGAGTAGAGTGAAACTGAATTAAATGCCGGTCTTTAATACAGTTACAATTCCATCACAACGTCAAGCTGTAGAGGGGACTTCAAAAGCTTTTTGATAAGCGAACACTTTCATTATATTAAAGATTCGAAGAAAGTGAAGAAGATAAATCTAGGAAAGAAAATTTTATTGTAAATTTTTTTCGTTGCTTTATTGCATTAAGCATTGGAATTTTTAAAAATCCTAATAATATATGCGGCTTCAAACAACGCATTATATATGAATTCAGTAACAGTTTATTTTTAAAGACAACTTACGGTTCAGGCGTGTGGAATGGTGAATTTGCGTGTCGCACATACTGCGTGGATTGGAATACTCGGAAAGCAAGTGACGCCAGGAAGTCACGAGCTGTGAGAAGACCAGCCGCTGGGCGTAAAGTGAATCCGGTATGTTTGCGAAGGAAGTTGCTCACATCTTCTAATTGTGGTATGTGGTGAGGTACAAAGATTTCAGCATCTTGCAGTTTGCCGAATGCTGCTTTGTATTCCTTGCATGCATGTTTTGGCATCAGGTCGAGCACGGTGTTGAATACCCGCGTCCAGGTAGCGTTCTCGGATTCGGAGTAGGTAATGTGTGGGATTCCGTCACCGTACTTGTACGCAAATGCGATCTCAGCGATCTGCTTCCTACGCTCTCTGTATTCCTTGTCAGCGAATCCTGGGTGATTCATATCAAGTTCTGGCTCATATTTTGTCATGAGATGATTGCAGTTGTCGAGATCAGAAGCGTGACGTGGGAACCATGGAGTCTTGTTGGAGATGTTGTTCTCTGAGAGCAGGTTCACGCCGACGAAAGAGGCCGATTGACGGAGTGCTCTAATGAGTTGCAGTAAGTTGACGCGAGACATGCTGACTTTAACAAGAGCATCGTATTGAGTTCCTACAACTTGAGAAGGGCGAGTTTCGAGGTGTTCTACGCAACCCTTATAGTTATCGACAGTTTTCAGGATGCGAGCAAGGGAACCCATGCCTTCGCGCATACGAAGAAGCAAAGCGGCTTGTTGGGTCGCCTGTTCAGCTTCTGGGCTCTCGCTTGCAGCGTTTTGTAGAATTATCTCCTCCTCAGTTAGAGTATAATCTAAAATTAAAATATGAAACTTATAATCTCCTCGATCTGTTTTTAAATGTAAGTTTCTATTGTACTATCAATAAAATGAGAATACAAACCTTCGTCGTCTTTCGAATCACCGTCATTGTAATCTGCATCTGTTTTAATTTCAAAAACAAAAATAAATAAAAAAAACCAAAACAGAAAACAAAATAAAAGAAATAATATAAATGTTTTATAAATAAACATTAAATAAAATAAAAAAAATTACCGAGATTTTTATTTTTATATTCATCGTGTTGAGTGGCATCATCTAAAGTTTTCTCGTTATCGCCTACATGAGCGGCGTCTTGGATGTAATCAGAGTCCAAGCCAGAGTCTATGTTATAAGAAATAAAATAAAAATTAACTCAAAAAAAAATTAAAAAAAAATTAAAAAATAAATAAAAATGTAATGTTAATATAAACGCCTTACCATTGGCACGGGCACGAGCCTCTTCCAGCACACTCTGTTTTGTCTGTTTAACAACCAGTGTCTCGAAGCGGGCATCATCTACCAGCGATCGACGGCGGGATGGATAGCCGTTCTACAATAAAATAATTTAACTATAATAGAGCCCTAATATCAAATATAAATATCGAAAAAGCATGTAAGTATATGATGCAAGCGTTGATTTATGTAGTTAAGTGTCAATCAAGCAAGAAGGTTAACATGATTCGATAAAAATCTTATTAACAAATTTTATATGTGATCTTGTCAACTGTTTTGAAATTAGACAACGATAACATCGACGAAAATGAAGGCTATTAAAGTGTACGTTCTTTCATTCAATACGGATAAAAGACAATCCTAAAAATAAGTCTTCTAAATCCTTATGAATATAAAGCTGTCATAAGGTATTATATTTCATGTGGGAGCTGGAATTGCTTTTACTGAGTTCCTAAGCTTATTTCCTGAGGTCGGGCGTAAAGTGCTGCCATTACACCCCCTCCCCCTGCCGGATCTCAGATGGAGTCGCACAAAGGAATCTCACTTTCTGGACCGCTGCGTCACGATGGAACCAATTATATGCCGAGTGAACTTTTGAACAACCACGACTGACTTGAATGTTAAAAGCCTCTCAAAAGTCATTCTTTATAGTAGAGATGCTAGTTATATAAAGGGATTAAATGTAAAATATTATTTAAACAAATTTTAATATAATACATATTTTTTTATATTATATTTTACTCATGTCCTTCTTTTTGGGGATATTTACTTACGTTATTATAAATCAAATTACTGAACATGTAAAATCTCGCTTATTTGTACATTCTTACATTACGCAAGATAATTGTAACACGTTTTTTTTAATATATGTTATTTTTGTAAGATATTTAACATTATAAAGCTCAATGATTATATAATGTTACGTAATAATAAAAAGTTGTTAAAATCTTAAAAACTCTTTTTATCGGAATTGGGGCGAATGAGTCGTAAAATGAAAACCATTTCGCGTGATGGTTTGTGACATTAAGAGCGGCTCGTGCGACCTGTAGAAACGCTCTCATGACAGCCTGCTAATTGTGGGATCGTACAACGTAAACTTTTAACAAAGCAAAATCAACTTTATTTCGTATTTGATTGGATTCATTTTGCAACGATAGAGTCAATGCATGTAACTGTGAATGAAGAGAGTAGTCAATTACTACTCGATCAAATTACGTATTCAAATGAATATAATTGTCGACAGCGATTCACGTAATTCTTATCGTAGAATTAAAATTAATTCCAAGGATAGCCAGAGGAAAGATTACTTAAATTATTAACATTTTTCCTCTAACTTATTGTCATTGATGTAATAGTTTTGCATTGGCCTCGGTGTAAAATATATACAATCAGTTTTCCTGTAACATTATTTTTGTACAAAAAAGAAAAAATTAGAGTGATAAGTTCTTGCGGTTTATCAAATAGATTATAAATTCTTGCATGTATGGTAATATTATATAGTAATGACGTCATTTTGCAGTAATCTAGCGTAATTGTCCAGAGGTGTTGGTGAGGGGTGCGCGGGCGTTGAGACCTAGCATTTTCCACTAGAGTGACTGCGGGTCTATGTATGTCAAGGGTTACTAATCACACGCTTTTGTTACCTAGCCCCTGAAATAAGACAAGGTGAAAAGACTTACTTTAGTTGACGTGACTGTATAAAAAAAAAGGAATTCCTTACTACGGTCAATTACATGGTCAAGTCAGTTTTAAATTACATGAAAATACAACTTGACTAACTCATTTAAATTATACATTATTATTTTGAAGGTAATGCTCGTAAATTTAATGATAACGATATGTCGCTAAAAGAATTTCTAATAGCAAATGATATACTCTTATTGTGCCGAAAACGAATCTAGAATGCAAATGTCTAAGAACCGATCTGTAATTCCATACCAACTTTATAGTGTCCTTACTGTTAGAAAATCTAGGTTACAATTGTCATTAATTCTTTTGTGATTTATCGCTTTTGCGAGTTGAAATATCTATTCGCGGCTCGATTTATTTAATTGTGCTTTAATTAAAATAATTGTTTTATCTTTAACATAAAAATATAAAGAGTATTTTAGAATTTCAATGAGAACTTAGAAAATTCGTTAGTATTTTGTTTGGGTCGGAAGTAATAATTATGTTAATTAAATATACATTTATTACACTACAGTACGGGTGACTTGAATTTCGTGATGCGGATGTATTTTGGTTTTAATAATTATTGCGGAAATATATTCGTGTCAAAGTTGCGACTAACTGGAGCGGATTGGGATCTGAATCCGGTTGTATAGCCTTGATCACCGAGGTTCCACTTCACCGCTCCAAGCAACCGTTTAAATAAGATGACCTGCCACCCTCTCTATAATATCAATAAAACAAACTTAGTAAAACATGATAGCAAATTCCGACTTAACATGATTGACCATGAAGTATCTGATTAATTTTGGTTTACATGTTTACCTTAGGGTATTTAAAGTTACCATATGTGTGATTTTGGTAAAAAATTGCCACGAATTAACCATAGTATCATGGACACGCACGATTGCAGATCTAGCTAACATCTTAGAATTTTTTTATGTTAATTTGACCGCGACGAATAACCTCGTTTGGTCAAGGGTATATTGCAGCCTCGAATTAGTTTCAAAGATCGAGCGATTTGCGTGTTCGTAAATTAATTGAGAACGTGTTACAAGAAGATAGTCTTTGAACAGTTTTTTAGATATTGACTATTAATATGTCACCGACAATTACCTTATTTTTTTTTTATTGGGCTGGCAAGCGTCGCGATATATGTTACACCGACCTTCGATGGTCAAGGAAATATAAACATTCAGCGACTAATTATAAAATGTACGTTAATAAATGAGTAATATTTACGTAAGACTCGGGTTTCGCACAGCAGATTATATTATACGCGTTATCAACAATAAAGTAAATCGCAACGCTTGTTTATTTCAACAGAACTATTTTTCAATTGATGATTACTTTTACTATATTCATTTAGACAGGTTTGTAAAAAGGAATTTAAATGAGTAAAGCAAAGGAAGATAAAGGTTTTTTTTTTAAATTAAAAAACAAAAACGAATCTAAGTTTTAACATATGATGTGTTGGTACAACTGATTAATGTAATTCGCAAATAAAATTTCGCATAAGCTCGGGTTATTCACAAAGTAAGTTTTATTTTACATTGTGTCAGATTCGAGATGAGATAACTAGTTATCTTCTTGAATATTGACAATAGTAATTTAACTTAAACATAATAAAGATTATAATTGCATGCGGAATAATCGTTTCATTAACTTCAAGGAGGTTTTTTTTCTATGCAGTGGATTCAGTTAAATCTCAATTGCCCTAGCAAGTTGCGTCTTGTCATGTCAATTGTTATTTTTTAATACCTAACATTTATATGAAGAATACAATTATACAATCGTTACATAATAATTTGTCAGAGATAATGTGGGAAAGCTGTATGTGAAGAATAATTAAGGAGGCAGGCCTTGTCGGAACCCAGATCAAACTGACACAAGTAATTTTTAATTATTTAATTGTGAGTTGCGTTTCCAAAGTAAGATTCAATGTTATTCGCGTCTGGAGTCATCATTACGCTTTCACACGATTTCTTTATTCTTTCAATACATGTCATAATTATATTAAAAACGAGTTAGGGTAGGTCAAACAACGGAGGTGCGTTTGTTTATATTTTTATATATATTAAGGTTGATCTATTGTTTAATAAATATAAGAAACAGCTTATGTTTTTATAGAAAATGCCTTATTTATATCTTGATGATTTTAGCTTATGTACCGATGGTCCATTGGCCTTTTAAAGATAATATAATCTGTTCCATAATGTTTATTATCGATGTAATCAAACTTGACCCTATTTTTTTAAAATTAAAGCCGTTGTGCTTAAATAATTTAGATTACAAGAAAATATTTAATATCGGTTTTTTGATTCTAATCATTTGTTGATATAAGAAACACGCAAATAATTTGAAGGTGTTCTGGAGGTGTTAACGATTATTTTATTGTTAGTTTAAAAATATTACTCGCGTAGGTACGCGAATATGCGCTTCTAAGTACACGCACGCCTTATTTACGGTCAAAATTTATGCCCGTTCATTGTAATGCAACCTACTTATTACAAACAACTAGATAAAGTAATTAATTAATGAATGAACAAAAGGTGATTAAAAATTAAGCTAAATTAAATAAATGAAGCAATGTTAAGTGCGATGAATTCAAATAAATAAATGGATTAGCAAGCGTATTATCAAATGTTTTTTTTTTAATTATTCAAGCTACAAGCTTTCAAGCTTTATTTAGAATTATAGGTCAGTAATGAAAACTTTATAAAACTTATCCAAGATGACATAGTTTTGATGGAATTAACTTTGGAATATGATAGCTACAAGCAAGCTGGTTGGAGATGGATCCTCACCTCGATGCTGTAGGACTTCTTGATGGCGAACATTTCGCGGTTCTTCTGGGCTGCTGCTACGGCCATTGCTTCACGACACTTCCACTTGGATAAAGAGAGCCTGAACGGTAGTTCACTGCGCGCTTAGCTAGCGTATACGTCTGCGAGAGCTTTTATGTCTCGACCACGGGCTGAAGCCTGTCTGTCTACGACTCGAGCTGTCGTATTACGGTGGCTAACTAAACTTTGGATTGCAAACAGACCAATGCATGATGACCGTTCGCAAGAACAGTTTAAATAGTGTTAGTCGCGCCTCCCACCCCGCTTGCCTTTCGTGCGCATGCGTCACAACCCCCCCGCCCCGCGCTCTCGCCTTCAAGTCCAACGGCGATAACGCGTCACCACAGCGCCACCACCGGTCTACCACCGCCCTTCGCACCCTGGCTCCTAAATCTATTGTTAATTATTGGTAATTTAAAAAAATAAATGTTTTTAATCTGATGAATAAATTTTTTATTGGCGTTTTTTTTAAATCTCATTTTAAGAGCGGAGTCACTGGGTGACTATGTTGCTCTCATAGATAATAAAAATAACTTAAACTTATTTATAAATTTTATTGTATTATGAAACAAACTTAAATAGAATCAATAAATAAGAATTTACCGATTCTATTTAATTCGATATAATAATAAATCAGATGTAATACAATTTAAGGATAAAATTTCTACTTAAATTTTTTTTTTATATTTTTGTAACAGATAAAAAATATAATATTTGAATCCGGGTGTTTCCCTGAGACAGTTATTACTTATGAAACGCGGAAGTAAATTTAGTTCATCGTAAGTCGGAACAGGATATGTTAAAGTGCGGGTTTCAATGACTTTATCACTAACACAATATACCAGTATAGAGTTTTTATAATGCAAAATAAATCCTGTTACATATATATATCAATAGATATGTCTATAGACAGCGTTCGATATTCTTATCAGTAACATAATTTTATAATATATTAAAGTAATTTAAATTACACAAGCTAATATCTATGGTTTTTAAAAACTTATATTTATTTCTATTAAATTACTTTTTCATATTTAAAATTTTATTGTATAAATATAGTTTCGTAATAATTTACAAATATTATTTTTCTGTAAGTTTTATTGGGTGAAGTACAAACTTAATTTGAGTCATTTCACACGTAATTCATAATAGTAATCAAATAAATCGACCACATAACGATGATTAAACAGCGGTTTATGAATGCGACCGCAACTAGGAAACTTTTAGTATATTATTATATATGTAAACACCAAAGACTAATAAAATTTGATGAAAACTAGAAACGATATATCTACGTCACTCGGGGCTTACCGTCCAAAGGCGAAGAGCGTATAACGAAATGCCATGATCGGAACTTGTAATACCGCTTACGTCAAACGAATTTGATTTAAATTATATGTTCTGACGTTTAAGCCATCGTTCCAAATTTAAATTTGATATTCGCAGAACTATATGTTATATATTTGTCAAGTTTTCGTAACTCATTTGTTTTACGTCAATATTTTTCCACACCTTGCGTTTATTTACAAGATGAAGAAATCAGACTCTCACGAAGCGTTTTTCTTCCACTTTTTTGGTTCGCGCCGCGAAGGAGTGGAATCAACTGCCAGAGGAGGTGTTCCCAAAAGAATACAACTTGGGGGTCTTTAAAACGCGAGT
>JAOPTZ010000015.1:1755273-1777293 GCA_027564475.1 Doxocopa laurentia | reverse complement strand
AAATATGCTGGAAATAGTCGGTGTGGATAAAAATACAGACGAGGAACGTGTATAAATGTGTTATTTCATAATTTTAAATAAGTACCGCCATAACGACGCGCGGCGCGCAGCTTGGGCGGCGGCCAAAGCTGCCTCGCCTCACTTACACTTCTGTAAAATATTTCTCTACGTCGGATGAGCAGCTGTCATTGTAAATTAACTTCCAGTATTATATTATATTAAAACCCATTCTATATTTACTAAACTCAATCCATGGGATGACGATGTTGTATTTTAGTTCTATATTCAATGACCTTGACCTTAAAATCTAATGACAACAATGATTCTTAATTCATCCGAAACTGAACGCGATTCCATTCAAAATATAATAATTATAACGATATATCATATTTCATAAAAGGCTTTATTATTTTACATTTAATCCAATCCAAGTAATAATAATAAAAACATAATTTCTTTTAAAAATTAAAAAATAAAGATAAATTGAAAATAAAGATTTATTTTCACGTGGTAATATACAAATACGTTAATTATAGAATACAAAAAACTTTTTGTATTCGATAATTTCTGGTCCGAGCCACCGCCAGTTCAAATAAAAATAAATGTTTATAAGGCACAGGATTTACCACATTTTGGCGCAGGATAACGGGACCAATGATATAAATACAAACGTTTAATTGCCGAAATATACGGCTCTGGTTGAAGGAGTTTGATCTACACTACGAGATCACAGTCGTCTACCTAATGGACTAGAACCGGTCCCACTTCGTACTTGCTTGCTGACCGGTCACTGTACCATACAAAATAACACTATTATTGTACTAACATGCTGCGAATATCGTCTAATTGCAACGCGTATAACATAAATTAACCTTTAAGTGATGTATTAAGATCATCTTTTCAAAAGTATCGATTAGCTAATTTTATTGAGCGGTTTTTAATTAATAATATTTTGTATTTTTAATAAAACAAAGCAAAGAATGTTTTTCGTATTATTTCGGAATTTAAAAAATTTGTACGTCGGCCATGACGGCGCCTACAAAAATGGCGTTCGTAATAAGATCCGAATGGTGTGTATTATGTAGTGTGTACGAAAATAGACAAGTGAGAGAGCTGGCGCACTTCGTCGCCGCTGACTCACGCGCAGCGGAGAATTATAACTAAAATATTGCCTGCGGCTCGTTCACTCTATATTTCTGATTTTATGACTACAATCATTTGTTTAACTGGCATACCTATATTTCTTATTATTACGGGTTTTACAACTACTTTAAGTAGTTAGTTTGTGTTATATTATAATTCAAATAAAACCCATTGCTAATATATGTTGACTAATTAAATTTTTTTCTGTATCGTAGTTGAGAGCGCTGGCGGCGACCGCTTACCGATTACTTCAGGCAGACCTGGTGACCCATCTCCACCGATTTTCGAGCAAATATTTAAAAATGCACGGTTTGCGCAAGGTGGTAACGCTAAATTCGAAGGAAAACTACGAGGGAACCCAACGCCCGTTGTATCATGGACTAGAAAGAAGGCACCATTAGTAGAATGCAATAAATACAGCATGAGTTACAATGAACAAACTGGTGATGTGTCTCTTCTTATCAAGCAGATAGGACCTGGAGATGAAGGAGAGTACACATGTACAGCGAGGAACCAGTATGGAGAAGCGATCTGTTCTGTGTATATTCAACCTGAAGGTGTGCCAGTTCCCACTCACCAAGCTTCACAACAACAAAGCTACAGACATGTTAGTGAAAGCGTAGAACACAAATCCTACGGCACACAGGAGCGTTCCATCGAGCAATCTCGACAATCGCAAAATTACACGTATACGAATGGTTCTGACTTCTCGTCCACAGAAGATTTTAAGGTGGATACATTTGAATACAGACTTTTAAGAGAAGTATCTTTCAGAGAAACAATCACCAAAAGATACATCGGCGAAACTGATATCCATATTAGCACAGAAATTGATAAAACATTGGGACCAGTATCGCCACCGAAAATATCACAGAAACCTAGAAATTCTAAGCTACAGGAAGGTGTCGATGCACAGTTCCAGGTAAAACTGTCGGGCAATCCCCGACCACGTGTTACGTGGTTTAAAAATGGACAGAGAATAGTCAATTCAAACAAACACAATATTATAAATACTAATAATCAAACGATCCTTAGGATAAGGAGCACACAAAAGTCCGATTCTGGTCATTACACTCTCTTGGCAGAAAATCCCAATGGTTGCATTGTTACTTCAGCGTATCTTGTCGTAGAATCCTCTCAAGAAACATACGGGCAAGAACAAAAATCACAGTATGTAATTGATTCACAGCAAGTAGAGACTGAAAGAATAGAAGTAAGTGAAAAAGCCCTTGCTCCACAGTTCGTAAAAGTCTGTCAAGACCGTGATGTCACGGAAGGAAAAATGACGCGATTCGATTGCCGCGTCACAGGCAGACCTTATCCAGAAGTCACGTGGTTCATTAATGATAGACAAATTCGAGACGATTATAATCATAAGATTTTAGTAAACGAATCTGGTAATCATGCACTTATGATAACGAACGTCGACCTTAGTGATAGTGGTGTAGTTACTTGTGTAGCACGAAACAAAAGTGGCGAAGTCGCTTTTCAGTGCCGACTAAACGTTATTGAAAAAGAGCAAGTGGTTGCTCCGAAATTCGTTGAACGTTTTATTACTGTAAATGTGCGAGAGGGTGAACCTGTAAGATTAAATGCGCGCGCTGTCGGCACTCCTACACCGCGGATCACATGGCAGAAGGACGGTGTTCCAATTATACCCAATCCAGAGCTACGAATAAATATCGAAGGTGGGGCCTCGACATTGGATATACCTATGGCCAAGGCGTCGGATGCGGCATGGTATCAGTGCACCGCCCAAAATGTCGCAGGCTCCACAGCTACTCGGGCAAGGCTTTACGTGGAAGTACCAAAAGAGCCACCGCCTGAGCAAAAGCGTCTCCATTTACCTCGTCCTACAAAAATAATCGAGCCAGAGTAAGTATTTGAATAGTACTGCTTGATACAACTTTACCTACCTGTCTTTAGATTCAGTATTTACTTATTGCTTGGTGCTAATTAATTTACCGTTTTACATACAATCTTTAAATAAAACGTTTTGTTATTACAGACCCGCTCCTGGACCAGAAATTATATATTTGAGGCACGTGGAAAGGGCGCGACCATACGTTCCCCCGGGTGAGGAAGACCGGGTTTATCCTCCACCACAGTTCATTGTGCCACTGAAAAGTGTAACCCAAATGGAAGGTGGAAAAATACATTTTGAAACGAGGATAGAGCCAGTCGGAGACCCAACGATGAGAATCGAGTGGTTGAAAAATGGACAAAGTATCGAAGCTAGTAAGTAGTTTAACTATATAATGTAACAGCTTCCTAATTCCCTCATAAAACCTATCCTGCTAAATATCCCATATGGATATATACGTTCTTGAAATCTATTTTATGATATGCTGTTACTTTTAACCAAGAGACAGTTTCGAAATATAAATTATTTACTTGAAAACCTTGAAAATCCACGACCTTTTGTTGTCATATTTTCAATAAATGAGGCTATTTTGCATTAAATTTAGATATTTTCATACATTCTGATTAGTCCATGAGAAGTATTAAAGTAGGATTGTATATATAAAATAATAGTACGACAATACGATATATAATTAAAAAAAATTGTTCTAGGTTCAAGATTTACTTCAATATTTCGCTTCGGATATATCTCTTTGGATATGCTAAGTCTTAATTTCCAAGATAGTGGAGAATACACATGCCGAGCTGTCAGTGCCACCGGTGTGGCAGAAACCAAAGCTATTTTACAAGTGACTCCTAGAGCGACCATCGAAAGAACCAGTCAACATCCTGAAAGTTTGCAATATATACAACAATTAGAAGATTATTCTAAATATCAACACCAAGAATCTATTGAAGAACAATCATCGCAAAAACCTCAATTCATAAGACCATTACAAGATCTTGGAGAATTACAAGAAGGTAGGAATGCTCATTTGGAAGGTCAACTGAGTCCAGTTAGTGACCCCACAATGAGAGTTGAATGGTACAAAGACGGTAGATCTATCACAGCGAGCTCGCGAATCACAGCAATCTTCAACTTCGGCTACGTCTCCCTAAACATCATGCACCTACGGGCTGAAGATGCAGGTTCGTATACAGTGAGAGCTGTGAATAGAGTTGGAGAGGCAATAAGTACTGCGTCAATCAAGGTCGCAGCTAGGAGTACAGTAACTGGAGATCTCGGCATACCTGAACAACGTAGATATATAGAAAAAACTGAACAATTAGAAGCTTATCAACAACAACAGCATCAAAAGTACTACCAAGAAGCACCTGAAAGTACACAGAGACCAGAATTTAAAACACCAATAAAAGATCAAATAAATATCAAAGAAGGTGGTTTTGCACATTTTGAAGCTCGCCTTGAACCGATAGGTGACTCGACACTCAGAGTAGAATGGTTAAAGGATGGACGTCCTGTTGAGGCTAGCTCAAGGATCACAACATTCTTTAACTTTGGATATGTAGCATTAACTATCAAATCTGTGACTATACATGATGCTGGTCATTACACATGTCGGGCATATAATGCCCTAGGTCAAGCCACTACAAACGCTAATTTAACTGTCGTTACAAAGAAAGATATCATTGCTGAATCGCAGCATCCAAGTGGTTTAGAAAAAATACAATATTTAGAGGATTCAAGCAAGTATACGAGAAGAGCAGAAGAAGATGTTAGAATCACACAGAAACCCAGATTCTTAGGACCTTTAAAAGGTACAAATAAAATTGTAGAAGGACAAAGTGCTCACTTTGAAGCTAGAGTGGAGCCACAGAGTGATTTGACAATGACAGTCGAATGGTTCTTTAATGGAAAGCAAATTAAATCTGCTAATAGAATTCAAACATATCATGATTTTGGATATGTCGCTTTGGATATTACTAGTGTTCGCGCCGATGATGCTGGTACTTACACCGTTGTTGCGCGGAATGCCGCTGGAGAGGCACAACTAAGTGCTTCTATGGTGGTTGAAAGTAAGTAGTAACAATTTTAAGTGTTTGATTTTATACATGTATTTTTTATTATTATTTATTAATTTTGCTTACAGCTCGGACGAGCATCGATACCTCAAGCATTCACCATGGCTTATATGAAAAGACACGACAGATGGAAGAATCTAAATTCATTGAGCCGATGTATCACATAGAAGAAATCTCTAAATCAAAACCTGTTTTTGTACAACCTTTGTCCGACCCACAACCTGTGTCCGAAGGAAAAAACATTCACCTTGAATGTCGGTTAGAACCCATGGGTGATCCTACTATGAGAGTGGAATGGTTTCACAATGGAAGAGCAGTAACTGTAGGCTCCCGATTCAGAACATATTATGATTTCGGTTTTGTAGCACTTGATATTATCCATGCTACATCGGCCGATTCAGGTGAATACACGGTGAGAGCTGTAAATCATTTAGGTTCAGCTCATACATCAGCAATGGTAAGAATTATTGAAAGATCAGATATATTAACTGACACACAAAATGAGCAGGCTGTGGAGCAAATCCAAATTCTCGAAGACGCAAGCCGTCGTAGTAGACAAGTACAAGAAGACATTACTGTTATGCAAGCACCTCAATTTTCAAGGGCATTGCATAATATTGAGACAGTTGAAGGTACAAATGTGCATTTAGAATGTCGCTTGCAGCCAGTTGGAGATCCAACTATGAAGGTTGATTGGTTCTGCAATGGAAGACCTATTAAAACAGGTCACCGATTCAGACCAGCATATGAATTTGACTATGTGGCCTTGGATCTTTTAAGTGTCTATCCTGAAGATTCTGGAGTATACACATGCCAAGCGACAAATCAATTAGGAGAAGCAGTGACATCTTGTGCATTACGAGTTATGGCCAAGAAAGATTTAATTTTTGATTCACAGCATCCTTCTGGCTTAGAAAAAATTCAATATTTAGAAGATGCATCTCGTTACAAGAAATCAGACGTAATTGATGAATCTGTTCATATAAAGCCACGTTTTGTAACAAAACCAAAATCCATAGATAATGTCAAGGAAGGTAATCACGTTCACTTCGAGTGTAAGCTTGAACCTGTTACTGATTCAAACCTGAAAGTTGAATGGTTTAAAAATGGCCACCCAGTCACCATAGGCCACAGGTTTAGACCTATTCATGATTTTGGTTACGTAGCGCTTGATATTATTGACCTTATTGCTGAAGATTCAGGAATTTATACATGCAGAGCCGTGAATCTTCTGGGTACGGATGAAGTTAGTTGTAGATTAACATGTCGAGAAACTGCTGATATCATAAGAGCTACTCAAAATGAAGCTGGTCTAGAACAGATCCAAGTATTAGAAGACAGATCTAAATATCATAGAACTGATTTTATTGATGAAGTAACTACTCAAGCACCAATATTTACAACATCATTAAAAAACGTTGAAATCAGAGAAGGTCAACGTGCCCACTTTGAATGCAGATTAATTCCTGTGTCTGATGCAACTATGAAAGTTGAATGGTATCATAATAATAAACCACTAAAAAGTGGTTCTAGATTTACAGAAACGAATAATTTTGGATTCGTTGCCCTTGATATAATGTCTTGCTTGCCCGAGGATTCAGGCACATATACTTGTAGAGCAATTAATGCTCTTGGAGAAGCTGTTACTTCGGGCACTGCTACCGTACATTCGAAGAAATCAATTTATTTAGAGTCACAACATGAAGGAGCTTTGCCGAGATTAACACAGTTGGAAGATTCTTCAAGACATCAAAGGCAAACAGTTCAAGAAGAATCAGTGACTCAAGCACCTGTATTTACTTTGCCAATGAAAGACATAAGAGTTGCTGAAAATCAGGCAGTTCATTTTGAGGCTAGACTTATACCTGTAGGTGATCCAAAACTAAGAGTTGAATGGTTGCGTAATGGAGTTCCTATTGAAGCTTGTAAGTATAATCACTAATTATTATATTTTATAAAGCGACAGTAGTGTATGAGTTTAAGCCGGAGGCAACACTAGGTTATAAGCCTGTTTTTTTTGCCGCAAATATAAAAATGCCGCATTAGAAAGTGAATATTATATTTATTATTCTTTTAATTAAAGATTCGACCAAAAGAACGGACATACATAACAAGCTTGATTTCGGTTTTATTACTACTAATAATTATATGCAATTTTTAGCAAACCGCATTACTACAATGCACGACTTTGGCTATGTTGCTCTCAACATGAAATACGTGAATCCTGAGGACTCAGGAACTTATACTTGCCGAGCTATTAATGAACTTGGAGAAGCCGTTACATCGTCAACACTCTTTGTTCAATGTAAGTATATATTTATTTTTTCATCATGTATTTTTTCTGATTTTAAAATATAACATTTAAATATATTTGTAACATATTTTCAGCCAAAGCATCTCTACAGTTAGAGACAGTTCATGAAACTGCTTTACAGAAAATTAGACAGTTAGAGGACACTTCCCGCTATCAACGTAAAGAAGACGTTGAGGTTGCTGTAAATCAAGCTCCTCGATTCATAACACAATTAAACGGTCCCTCTAAATTAGTTGAAGGGCAAAGTGCACACTACGAGTGTAGAATAGAGCCTTATCCGGATCCGACTATGCGAGTGGAATGGTACTTTAATGGCAAAGTCCTACAAAGTGGACATCGTTATCGCACGGCATTTGACTTTGGATTCGCGGCTTTAGATATTCTTACAGTATACGGAGAAGATTCTGGTGAATATACATGCAAATGTATTAATAACTTAGGCCAAGCAGCGTCTTCGATCAAATTGAATGTTCAATGTAAGTTATTAATATTTTAGAAATATGTTGTAAAACAATATATATATATATATGTGTATACATACATATTTTATAACATTTTATAATTCATTTCAGCAAAAGAATCTATTATACGGGACACACAGCACGAAAGTGCTTTAGAGAAAATTCAGTATCTCGAAGATGACAGCAGATATAAGCGAGTGGTTCGTGATGAAGGATTTATTGCTGAAAAACCACAATTCGGAAAACCTCTTAAAAATGTTCATGTAGCTGAAGGTCTCCCAGTACATTTAGAGGCTACCCTAACTCCTGTCAATGACCCGACAATGCGCGTTGAATGGTATTGCAATGGTAGACCAATTCAGCAGGGACATAGATTCAAGACAACTTATGACTTTGGTTATGTTGCCCTTGATGTCCTTTATGCTTATGCAGAAGATTCTGGCACTTATATGTGCAAAGCTACAAACGCTGTAGGAGAAGCTGTAACAACTGGCTCTGTCAATGTAGATGGTAAGTATTATTCAATTTTGTTATGTATTATTATGATTGATTTTTGTTTAACTCGTATCACTATACTACTTGTTTATTTTAGCTAAAGCATCTTTGTACTTGGATACATTAGACGAACAACGTTTGAAGAAGATCAAAGAACTTGAACGCTATGAAAGGCCTAAAGCCGCTGAAGAGGAAAAGCCAGGCCAGCGACCGATATTTTTAACTGCACTGACCAGTCTAGAGAACTTGAAAGAAGGTGACCGTGCTCACTTTGAATGTAGAGTGGAACCTATAAATGACCCGGACCTTAAAATAGAATGGTTCCTTAATGGTCAAAAGATTAAAACAGGTCATAGGTTTAGAACAACCCATGACTTTGGTTACGTCGCTTTGGATATATTATATTCTTATTCAGAAGACTCCGGAACCTATATGTGTAAGGCTACTAACAAGCTCGGAGAAGCAGTTAACACATGCACGTTGAAGGTTGCAAGTAAGTTTTGATTAAAAAATTATAAGCTTGTAAGATATACATTATTTATAATACAAAATGTTTTTATAGATCTTCTAAAAATGTTTTTTTAGTTCCGTTGCTCTCTCCGTCCCTCTGTCATTTTATAAGGCAATTAAAATAAATAGCCCTAATAAAAAAATACTAAAAAACTTTTATTAATAATTATTATTTTTCATAGGCCACCGCAGTATAATCTTAGATACCCAACATCCTAACGGCCTTGAAAAAATAAGACAGCTGGAGGCTCAAGGTCATCAAGCAAGAATAGAAGTTGAAGAACCTAAGATCTCTCCCCCAAGATTTGTTACAGAACTCAGAGGAACAACTCACGTTTTTGAAGCACAGACAGCTCATTTTGAATGCCAAGTTGAGCCAGTGCATGACCCTAATTTACGTATAGAGTTCTATCACAACGGTAAAGCTTTGCAATCTGCT
This sequence comes from Doxocopa laurentia, assembly GCA_027564475.1. Taxonomy (NCBI): domain Eukaryota; kingdom Metazoa; phylum Arthropoda; class Insecta; order Lepidoptera; family Nymphalidae; genus Doxocopa; species Doxocopa laurentia. The sequence goes on along the minus strand of JAOPTZ010000015.1, from coordinate 1,767,986 downwards.
TCAAGGTTCCATATCACTTTTGATTTTGGTTATGTGTCATTGGATATTCAGCACTGTGTCCCAGAAGATGCAGGTGAATATTCTGTTAAGGCGATCAACGCTCTTGGGCAGTGTACTTCTTCGATATCCATGACTGTAACCGCAAAAGGTAGTATAATATCGGAATCTCAACGTCCAGAAGGTCTTGAGAAAATTCGAGAGTTAGAATTGGCAGAGCCATTTAAAAGGCCTGAGATACCAGAGCCAGTTACGAGGCAAAGACCTGTTTTCACTCAGCCGCTTCAAAATATCGACAACATTCAAGAAGGGCAAACGGCTCACTTTGACTGTAGACTTATTCCTGTTGGAGATCCAACTCTTAAAGTAGAATGGTTCCGAAATGAGAAACTAATAGAAGACAGTTCGAGAATCTCTAAGACTCATGACTTTGGATATGTATCCATGACTATTTCTCACGTTCGTGATGAAGATGAAGGTGTTTACATGTGTAGAGCATCAAATTTACTTGGTGAAGCAGTAACAACAGCTGCGATGAGAATAAAAAGTAAATAACTTTTTTATAATTTTCTTTGAAATATAAATCTTTATTAAAAGAAAGAAAGAAAAATGATTTACTGTCTAAATTCTAGTCTAAAAATCAAATAAACTTACAAATACAAAAATAAGCAGTTGTTTTTATACACTCTAATATTCTTTGTTAATTTTAGCTAAAGCGGCAATTCAAATGGAAACACAGCATCCAGAAGGAATGAAAAAGATACAAAAGTTAGAAGAATCTATTCCCAGTAAAACCGAGGAACCAGAAAAAGAATTTGAAAAGCCGATCTTTACTCAAGTCTTGACTGGACCTTCAGAATTGTGGGAGGGACAACACGCACATTATGAGGCTCGAGTAGTACCTGTAGGTGATCCTAGCATGCGTTTTGAATGGTACATAAATGGAGTTGAGCTTAAAATGGGTAAGTATTGACTTATTTTTATAGAGCTCAAAATTTTCCATATGTTCTAACAATTAATCCTAATTTATTTTTTAATTTAGTTTCTTAATTAATGATAACTATTAAATTTAAGTGTAAAGTAATAATGTATGGATGACTTTCGCAGGTTCAAGATTCCGCACCACGCATGATTTCGGTTTTGTAACTTTAGACATCAATTCAGTTGTAACGCAAGACGCAGGCTTGTACATGTGCAAAGCTATTAATAAGGCAGGAAGCACAGTATCTTCCACTTCACTAAAAGTAAAAACGAAATCTACCATTATTGATGAAGCTTTAAGACCTGAATCATGGCAAAAAATTCAATTGAAAGAGGCTGCGATGAATAAAGTACCTGAAATGTTTATCGATACTGGCGTTCAGCAAGCTCCAATATTTACCACGCATCTTAAGAGCTATGATAAGCTTGTTGAAGGACAACACGTGTATTTGGAAGCTCAAGTTGAACCACGTACCGATCCTAATCTAAGAATCGAATGGTTTAAAAATGGAGTATCTTTGACTACTGGATCGAGATTAAAGAGCAGTTTCGACTTTGGCTTAGTTACACTTTCAGTGAACTCATTAAGAATTGATGATTCAGGTATATATACCTGTAGAGCAACCAACTTGATTGGCGAAGCTGTATCCACCTCTTCAATAAAAATTGAAGATCGTCATTGGTTGCTTGGTGAATCTCTACATCCAGAATCTTTAGGCCGCATCGGAGTCTTGGAACAGCCTAAAGCGACTAAGCCCGAAGCACCCGAACCTGTTTATGAAACACCTGTGTTTATATCTCATCTTAACAATATAGTATGTAAAGAAGGTGATAATATTCACTTTGAATGCAATGTTGAACCATCAAAAGATCCAACCCTTAAGATAGAATGGTTCTTTAATAATAAGCTTTTGCCATCGGGAGCTCGGTATAAGAGTATACATGACTTCAGCTACGTTTCGCTCGACATTACACATACCTATGAAGAGGACTCTGGTATTTATACTTGCAAGGCCACTAATAGTAAGGGATCAGCAACAACTTCCGGTTCTTTGAGATGTACTGGAGACAAAAATATTTACCTGGATACACAACATCCTCAAGGCAAAGCTGGTTTAGACGCCGTTGAACAGGCAGAAGAAGCAAGATTGGCGAAAAATCGAAGAGCATCTGTTCCGGATGCAGAATACCCTAAACCTGAATGGATAGTGCCACTAGTATCTGAGAATCAGTTAATAGAAGGACAAGCGCTTCACCTCGAGGGACAAGTTGAACCTAAAAATGATCCCGACTTAAAGATCGAATGGTATTTCAACGGAAAAGTTTTAGAACAAGGGTCCAGATTCAAGTTAACAAGTGACTTTGGTTTCGTTACATTAGATGTAACAGATGTATATGAAAGGGATAGTGGGATCTATACTTGCAAGGCGTATAATAAGAGAGGAGAGGCATTTACCTCTTCAACTATTTTATGTACAAGTAAGGAAAACCTTATTGAGAGAACTCAGCATCCAAAGGGTAAGGAAGGCCTAGAGAAGATACAAAACTTAGAAGAATCTCTTCGTAGAGAACCTGGGCAGAAACCCGATGATGATACGGGAAGACCACCTGAATTTGTGACAGTATTTCAAGATATTGTTGATTTTAGTGAGGGCCAGATCGCCCATTATGAGGCATCGTTGATACCTACAGGTGACCAGAGTATGGTAATCGAATGGTTTTACAACGGTAAATCAATCGAAGCTAGCCATAGAATTCGTACAGTTTATGCTTTTGGCTTGGTCGTTCTTGAGATCTTAGGAACGAAAACATCTGACTCCGGGGTTTATTCATGCCGAGCTACAAATAGATGGGGTCAAGCTGAAATAAGTGTTAAACTAGAATGTGTGGACAAAAGTAAAGGGCAAAAGCCTCGATTCACTACACATATACAGAATATTGAAGGTCTTAAGGACGGTCAATCTGCGCACTTTGAGTGTACAGTTGTTCCTGTGGATGATCCAGACATGTTTATTGAATGGTATCATAATGGCAAACCGTTACGTCATTCTACACGAATTAAAACTATTTCTGATTTCGGTTTTGTGGTTCTTGACATTGCTTATACCCAAAACCATGATACTGGTGAATACGTATGTCGTGCTTACAACAAATATGGTGAAGATTTTACTAAAGCAACAATATCTTGTTATGGAAGAGGTGGAGTATATTCAGACAGCTTACAGCCAGAATCTTTGGCCAAGATCAGAGAGTTAGAGAGCTTACAAGGAATGCAACAACAGACCCCAGCAGCGGCTTCACCTGAACCACCTAAATTCATAACTCAAATACAGGACGTTACAAAATTGGTTGAAGGGCAAAGTGCTCACTTTGAAGCGAGATTAATTCCAGTCGATGACCCCGACTTAAAGGTAGAATGGCTTTACAACGGTAAAAAACTGCCCCATGGGCACAGGTACCGAACTTTCCATGACTTTGGAATTGTAATATTAGACATTCTGTATTGTTACGAAGAAAATTCTGGAGTCTATGAATGCGTTGCTACAAATAAATTAGGCCGAGATTCAACAAAAGCTTCACTTAAATGCACTTCAAAGGAAAATTTGATTCTGGACTCGCAATTACCGCGGGTGAGCATATTATTCTGTAAAATTTTCATTATTTCCATTTATTTTTATTTTTAAATATCATTATTACTTATTATTATTTTTACCTACGCTTTATTTATATTAACATTTAAATTTTATTAATAATAAAGTATAATTTTAGGGCATGGAAGGTGGTTTAGAAAAATTACAGACGCTAGAAGATTCTATGGTACGAAGAAAAGACACTGAAGTAGAAGAAAAACGTGGAAAAGCCCCCGTTTTTACAGTTCCATTATCGAACATTGAAAGTCTTAGAGAGGGGGAGAACGCTCACTTTGAGGCCCGATTAACTCCTACAGATGATCCAAATCTAAAAGTAAGCAGCTGCAATTATGTATAAATTAATTGTAAAAATTATATTTATTTCTTATAGATACGCTTAAATATTGGTAAGAATTATACTTTTTGTTTTTTGTAGGTTGAATGGTATTGGAATGGGAAATCATTGAAAGCCGGTTCTAGATTTAGAACCTTCTGTGACTTTGGATTTGTTATTCTTGAAATATCACCAACGTACCCAGAAGATTCAGGGGAATACTTATGTAGGGCATACAATAATTATGGCGAAGCAGTCACTACGGCTACAATGAAAGTACAAGGAAAAAGGAACATTATTTTGGAGTCGCAATTACCGAAAGGCATGGAAGGAACTATTGACAAAATTGCTGCTTTAGAAGGTTACACTGGTACAACTGATCCATTAACACCAGAAGCTGAAAGTGGAAATCCTCCTGAGTTTATTACGACACCATCTGATCTGATTTTATCGGAAAACACATCAGCCCATTTCGAATGTCGTTTGATTCCTGTCAATGATTCTAGTATGCGAGTCGAATGGTACCATAATGGAAAACCTCTTTTGACTGGTTCTCGAGTTAAAACAATAAACGACTTCGGTTTTGTCATATTAGAGATTGGTGGGGTATACCAACGTGATGCAGGACTTTATACTTGCAAAGCCACGAATCGTCATGGTGAAGCAACGGTATCATGTAAGCTTCAAGTCAAAGGCAGACAAGGTATAATTTTAGAGCCTCAGTTACCTTCTCAATTTAAATCTGGAACGGAAAGTATACAAAAATTAGAAGAAACGCTACATAAGCGTGAGGAAATCACGATTGAGGATGAGAAACCAAATCCTCCCAGATTTACTGTCGAAATTAAGGATAATCTCGATGTCAATGAAGGAGGGCCTATACATTTTGATTGTCGTGTTGAGCCAGTCGGGGATCCAACAATGAGAATCGATTGGTTCTATAATGGCCGGCCTTTTGCTACAGGGTCTCGTGTTCATATGCTTAATGATTTCGGTTTTATCGCTTTGGATGTTGATTACATATACACTAGAGACGCTGGCGAATACACTTGCCGTGCGACGAATAAATGGGGATCAGCAACTACAACAGCTAAAGTTACATGCAGTAGTAAACGGGACATTATTTTGGAATCTCAATTGCCACAAGGCATGAGTGGAGAGAAAATTAAGGAGCTAGAGAAGGGACGCATAGGCGATGCTCCTAAGGAGGAACCCGTTATCAGTTCACCACCTAAATTTATTACCCAAATTCAATCACATACCATTGAGGAGTCGGAATCAGTGCGCTTCGAATGTCGCGTCGAACCGAAACAAGATCCTAAATTACGAATCGAATGGTACAGAAATGGCAAATTATTACCTTCGGGTCATAGATTCCGAACCGTGTACGACATGGGCTTTGTGTCTCTTGATATTTTGTATGTTTATGCCGAGGACTCAGGTGAATATGTCTGTCGAGCTGTAAATGACTTTGGAGAAGACTTCACTAAAGCAACGGTATCTTGCAAGCGTGAGTATATATTTATGGAACTTACATACAATTTACATTATTTTATAATTTTAAGACTGCTAATAATAGTTTTTATTCAGTAAGACTATAAAACAGCATAGAATTAACTTTAAGATAATCGGCCATTATATATAACTCATCTGTCGATGGTCTAAAATGGAGGAGGATAAAGGAGAGATTATGGACTCAAAGTAATGAAAAAAAAGGATTAGCCGTTAAATATTAAATAATATTAGTCTTAAGTGTTATTTATGTGTGGCGCAGCGGTAGCAAATCTGCCTTAAAACGCCACAGGTCGCGGGTTCAATTCCCGTTCAGAATATGTTTGTATTGACCAGACAAGCATGTATTCTGGTCTGGGTGCTTGTGTTTGTCATTGTGTATGTTTTCGGACCCCCGACACAGGAATAACATCCAAAAGGGGGCCGTTAAGTGTGTAGCGTTTATTTATTTATTATTTATTTACAGAGCACTATAATTTTTGCTCAAGTTAAAGAATATAAATTATTATTAAAAGAAGATAAATTATACATTTTTGAATGCCTTTATTTTACTTTCGTTTAATTAATATATTTATTTTTGGCTTTAACAGAACTCCCAGATATTATTTTACAAAATCAAGTTCCAAAGGGCATGAAAAAATCCGAAGCACTAACTCAAATGGAGGCAACTATTAAGAAATATACCTCCGAAGTATTTTTAACCGAAGATGATCTCTACGATGTTGATAAGAAGCAACCACCTCGCTTCGTTACACAGATACAAAGCCAAACGACTTTGGTGGAAATGGAATCGACGAAATTCGAATGTCAACTAGCTCCTGTAGGAGATCCAAATATGAAAGTGGAATGGTTCTTCAACGGAAAGCCTTTGTTACACAGTAAGTAGCACTTAGCTAACTTACGTACAGAAAATATTTGTAAAGGTTCCGGTTACAATTTTTTCGCGATAATATAACCCCTATAGCCCGTGAATCTATGTTACAGTTTAATTTAATTCTGATTATTAATACACAGTATATTTAACAAATATGAAAAGTGTGTGTATACTCGTATAATAAACAATGTCGTGAAATAAAAATTAAAAAAAAAATCAATACATAATTATTATTCTTCTTTTCAATAAATTTTCTTTTTCTGTATTATTGTTAATTATCTGCTCCTAATTTGTTTTTGTTATCAGTGGAAACTTAATTGGTATATGTACTTTTTCTTTGTTGTCCATTATTTATGTATAAAAATACTGTTTGTTTCCTTAAATAAATAAATAAAACAGTAAGTGGGGTACTAAAACTATGAAGTAAACTATTACTACTCTTAGAAAAATCTATTATATAGGGCCTTTGTAAATAAAGATTTCACGTATTTTTTTTACTTAAGTTAAAAGCAATTTGCGTTAAGTTAAAATAAAAGTCTTTTGATTTTTGAAAAATTTGAAACAAACACAACTAGTAGAATTGATATGATATTGTTTTAGATTTCAGCAATATTTGTTTTAATTGTGTATACAGTTATATTTTGTCATTTTCAGAAAATCGTTTCACACCTATTTATGATTTCGGATATGTCGCGATGAACTTCGGATGGGTCTATCCTGAGGACAGCGGAGAATATCTGTGTCGTGCAACTAATTTGTACGGAATGGATGAAACTAAAGCCGTCATTAAAACGACCGGCAAGCCAGGCATCGTATATGACTCACAGTTACCTAAGCATATGAAGAGTATTGAAAAAATTCGAGAGATGGAAGCTTCTTGGCAAGTGTAAGTAAAATATAAATACAAAAAATTGTATACTAAAAATTTACAACTTTTAATAATAATTTTGATATATAAAAAATAATATTCTGAACAGCGCACCGGAACAAGCAGTGGAAGAGGCTAAGCCGCGGTCATCTCCCGCATTCGTCAGCCGACCTGAACCAGTTACGGTTGAGGAAGGGGAGTGGGCACGGTTTTGCTGCCGCGTCACCGGCCACCCTAAGCCACGCGTCATGTGGCTTATCAACGGAAATACCATCGTTAATGTCTGTATTTATTTGAAGAATTTAATGAAGTTTGTTAGGAAGTGTTTGTAGACCAAATTTTTATTATTAATTTAATTTACAGGGATCTAGATACAAACTAATATATGACGGGATGTATCACTTAGATATACCAAAAACTAGGCAGTATGATACTGGTAAAATCGAAGTAATAGCAAGAAGCTCTGTGGGAGAAGCGCTAGCGACAACCGAATTGAAAGTTATTCCGAGACACGATGATTATAGAGGTGTTCTCAAAAACGCACCAAGGCGTAAGTACATACATTTATTTAGTGTAACACACGTTACAGCGAGTATTTAAAGCTTAAGATGCTCTATTATCTGCTTACAATGAATAAGGCTTACGTTATTCTGCTGCACTAACTCACATCCACGGTTCACGCACACCACACAACCGCTTTAGCACAAAATCCCCTCGCATCCTTAAAACTTTCCTTACTACCTAAGCGAAGGTGTGCCGCTAATCACCTGCTTCTACTGCCTTTGCATCGGATTATTAAAAAGGTATGTTTTTAAATTCTAATACAAGTTATAAAATTTAAAAAACACTTTCTAAATTTTTTTATCAATTCTACGTACAGCTTGGTATGATGAAACAACGCAATATCAACGCAGTGGGACTGAGTTAGAAAAAACTTTCGAAGAAAGACAAACTATGCAACGCCAGGGTACTATTGAGTGTAGGCCTGAATTGAAACAAAAACTTGTAAAGGACGCTGAAACAGAATGGCAACAAACAGTAAAGAAGAAGAAAGGTGAAGAATATTATAACAAATTACAGGAGCTCGAAAACGAGCAGATAGTCAAAGAGAGTAGGTTGCGTGAGTCTTCTCATCAATATGCTATTCCTGGAGAGAAAGTTACGAGTTCTTCAGTTGCTCGAAGTATGGCGCAGAAATATGAAGATAATTTGTAAGTTTTCTTTGTAATGCTAATAAAAAATTGTATTATTATAAACTTAATCTATTTTTTTTTTCTCTATTTCAGGGAACAAACGGAAGAAGTTATCGAAAAACAAACGAAAGTACAAAAACCAAGGATACCTGGACCATCTGAGTCTACAGTTCATGGCAAAGAAGTGCATGTTGCAAAACAAAAGCAAATACAAAAAGAGGTTGTTGGTGATACAGAAATTACCCGTAAAATAACATCAACTGAAACAACCGAAGTAGAGCATAAAGCTCAAACTCAAGAGAGAGTTGTAGAAGGACCAGTGAAGCCTTGTACACCACCAATATTTACTAAGAAAATGCAACCCTGTCGTGCTTTTGAACAAGAGCAGGCAAGATTCGAAGTGGAATTCGATGGAGATCCATTACCAACCATAAAGTGGTATCGCGAGAATTTCCCAATAAAGAATTCAGCTGACTTCCAAATTCATACTTTTAGCACCAAATCAATTCTTATAATCAGACAAGTTTTTATTGAAGATTCTGCTGTGTTTGCAGCTGTTGCTGAAAATAGAGGAGGTACTGCTAAGTGTAGTGCTAATTTAGTTGTAGAAGAACGCAAGCGTCAAGGTAGAGGTGGTGTTATCCCACCGAGCTTTACATTGACCGCCCAAACTGTAAATGTAACAGCCGGCCAGTTGGTTAGATTTGATACCAAAGTTACAGGAACAAAACCAATCGATGTATACTGGTTGAAAAATGGTAAAAAAGTACAACCGGATATAAGAAACAAGATTTTAGAGGAAGATGGCACATATACACTTCTTATTCTAGAGGCTTATACACAAGACTCTGGTAAATACGAATGTGTGGCAATCAATAGTTCAGGCGAAGCAAGATGTGACGCTGAGTGTATAGTCAACGCGCCCGTTACTAAAGATAAACCAAAGCCCCAAACGAAGTCAGCTAATTCTCCACCTGAAATAATAGAACCATTGAAAGACAAAGTGGTCACTGAAGGACAGGCTATTGAATTCAGTTGTAAGATTGTAGGTAAGCCTGTACCTACTGTGCAGTGGTATAAAGGTGAAAAACTAATAAAGCCATCGAAGTACTTCCAAATGTCGAGAACTGCAGATGATTATACTTTGCGTATCTCTGAGGCCTTCCCCGAAGATGAGGGCGACTACAAGTGCGTCGCTTATAATTCGGCTGGTCGCGTAACTGTTGCTGCGAAACTAAAAGTTCTACAACCTGACCAGGCAGAAAATTTGCCAAATCTTACGCCACTTCGTGATATCGTCGTGTATGAGGGTCAACCAGCACAGTTTAAAACACAAATCACCAGCAAAGTAAAACCGACTATTCAATGGCTGCGAGAAGGTGCTCTTATACCTGAAACTCCAGATTTTCAAGTAATTATACTTTAACATTTTATACAATACAATTTTCTATAGTCTATATAATACAATGTAATCAAAGACATTCCATTTCCAACATAATGGTAAGCATCGGTCAGCTTTCTCCACAGTTCCACTTGCCTTGTTAAGCCTTCTCCTTCTTCCCTTTGTCTTACATGTAGACTTATTTCCTTCGGTATCTATGACCGATGCGAAAGTTCAAAAATAAATATTCATTCGAAATTACCTATATGAGATAAGAACGAGGCTCGTCTTACCTTTGGTTGCAATATTTCAAAATGTTTTTATACATATAACAGATAAATAAATCAATCCATAATAATGTAATTCCTTGTTAGTATCTCTATAGTAAATATTCAATGGTATCAATTTTAGATGATCCACGAGGGCAACAATGCCGTATTGCTGATCGGAAACACCTACGAAGAGGACACCGGCACGTTCACCTGTCGCGCCACCACCGCCGCGGGCCAGGTCGAGACCTCGGCTAAGCTAGTCGTCAAAAGTAAGACATAGATACAGGCAGCGAGCTCGCGTCGCGCTCTTTTAATCCATTAATGTAGTGTTTCTTTGTTTCATCTCTATACCTCAATGAGATCGGGTGAAAACTACTACTAAATTCAGTTGACAAGCGAAAATAAACGAACACTTTAGACGGCATCACACAATCGTAGCGGTTCCCGTAGTAACGACCCCGCCCGCTTCTTAGCCACCTCGCGTACACTCAGAGTCGTGATTACTTTCTGGAATGCACCATCTACTATTGTAATGTTGTACAGAACATTAAACCGATCCACGCGCCCCACATTCGACGGCTGAGCGTGCATCTCTAACAAAACTCGCTAGTGGAGTCAATTGTAAATTTAACTCGGTAGTTTAATATGCGCGATATTGCATCTAACATTGCTGTACATTTGAGCTTTTTGTGTAAATAGTCCTAGTCAGACATCCGAGCAGGCGACGACGGGCAGCTGCGAGCGGCGAGTCCTGGAGCTTCTGTAAATTGGGACACACGTAACATGTGATTAACACGACACTCGAAATACCGACGACTGTTTTGTTTTGCTTTACCGCTACGATGTTTGCTAAATGTCCTTGTTATCGAATACTTGTGAGTTAGAATACATTGCGTGTTACAGACGCGTCTATTGGCGAAACGTCAAATGTATTTTTCACCCAATACTCTATCGTAATCTTAGCCTACGCTACTTTACTTACTTTACTCGACTTTACGATTTATTTCGCCTTATTAACCTAAACAAATAAAATCGATTTCATGCTTTTTGTGTTTTATTGAGATCCGATTTGTAAAATTGAGTATGATCTCAATTTACATCATATCATCATGCAAACCGAATCAAACCAAAAAATAATAATAATTTGTAAATGAAGCTAGGACTTGAATATTCTTCTATCATACAAGAGAAATAGACCATGAAATAAAGCTAGTATGTGTAATCAAGTCCTGGCTTCAGTGTTGTCCTCAAGCATGTATCATTGTTTGTACCGTTCTTTCCGACTATCACTCATTGTAGGAGCCGATAAGCTAACAAGTTGCACGCCCGCTGCGGTTTGATTGCTGTCATCTAATGTCACATACCGTTGAGACTAACTTGTCAGTGTCACGTCATTTGCGTATGTGTGCGTCGAAGTCGGGAGCCCCCGCTAGTAGGTGCGCGGCGGGCTCTGGGTGGTTCGTTCTCGAGAACGCAGTATTGCCGTGGTCTAATCGCAATTGTAACTATATATATATATCTCTCGCGCTCCGCTGTCAACTCGCCGCCACAAAGAAACATTCAGAGTAACGTGACAGTCGATCACTAGTGTCCTAAAGTTCGCACGCGTTACTTGCCTTGCCAGTTTCTATGTTTTGACAAACACTGCCGAAGTTGGTGACCTTATTAATGTTTTCTGCAAGTACAAATCCAAATTGAATGAGATTTTTTTATAGTTTAACGTTCAAGTGATCTTTAACTTATTTGTTTTTAAGTGCACGATATTGTTTAAATTAAATTGTGTTGTATGTTTCACCTAATTGTAATATTAAGTTGTTAGGCGTGACAGTATTTATCACTAAATATTTTAAGTGCCTTCCTATCCATATTTAATATATTTATGAAAAAAATTGTATCCTTAAAATGTTACCTTTATGTGAAAACTTTTAATAAATGCTATAAATTAATCATTTCGCATTATTCTATACACAAACGAACACGGCATAAGTGAACTTCCCAATACAAGAGAACGATAGTTTCTGAAGGGCATGGGTCTCCTCAGCGCACAGACACACTCGGTGACGCGGCCACCCATCAACATGTGCTTGATGGGCGGCAACGCAGTTGCTTTACTTCATCAACTGGCACACCTCTTACCTAAACCTCTATTCTATTCATGCCATTGAGAATTTAGTTTTAATATGCCATAGTTTTTCTTTGCTACTGTTGTAACTAAACAGTCAATTAACTTTATTCTAATACAAGTTTGATAGAATTTTACCATAGATTCATGTTAATTAATTTTGAGTGAGGGACACTGACGAGTTTTCGGTGTTCCTAATAATTGTTTTGTTTGCCAAAGTAGATTAATTATTATATTATATACACTGCTAAAGACATTTTACACGGCAAAGTGAAAACCCCAAGGACACAACACAGGATTGAAATTTTAATAATAAAATAATTATAAACGCTACACACTCAGCGGCCCCCACTAGTCCTGTGTCGGGAGTTCGAAACACACAGTCACACCCAGCCCGGAACACATGCTTGTATTATTAATACAAACATATGTTCCCTGCGGGGACCGAACCCACGACCTGTGGCACTTAAGGGTTATCGTTCATATTTTTCGAAGATTTTAATTTTTTTATAAAATGAAACAAAAATAACAGAATCAATCATGTATAAT
>JAOPTZ010000015.1:1681184-1693821 GCA_027564475.1 Doxocopa laurentia | reverse complement strand
GTTATATATTTTGTTTATAATCTTTTATTTCATTTCATTTGGATGCTATACTTCCCTAACGCGTTAGGAAAAAATGATAGTAAATTTTTACGATGTAACGAAAAACCGACACCTTGAAATTAAAAGACTAAATGTTGACTAGCTAACATTTTAGTTTTTTTAACTACGTACAAATATTTTGTTTTTTGATATTTAAATAAAATATAATTAACTAGATAATGCATTATAGTAAAACAATCTCTTAATTTATTAAATACCTTTTTTTCTATTATTAGTGTCGTTTTATCTACAAACAGGATAACGCGAAGGGTGACATTTTTAAAAAGACTTGTATATCGTTACGCTAAAGAAACAAAACTTCTTACGTGCTTAGATACACACACACGTTTTTTTTCAATGAATTCAACTTATACTTGTTTATTTTTTTTTTGTGTGACGTGTGTGAGAGATCGTGCCTAGATAATGAAGAATCCATTATTTATAACTTTATTTTATTTATAAAAAAATATATATTATTAATAGATATGTATCATTAAATAATAATATAATCATTAATAATGTTATTCCTCCAGCTCTTCTGACAGGAATAAGATCTTCAAGACAACAACAGAATTAATTACTTTCTTGTACTTAACATAATTTAAGAACCATTTTAATTCTTTTATATTTTATTTTATTATTTTTTTCCCATTCCTTTCCACTTTTAATGAATTTATTATTTATATTAGAATTTTATTATTTATATAAAAATTCAACATGCTTTTGCGATTTACTAACGCTAAGCAATCTTATGTAATAAATCGCGTTCTACGAACGGAACCATTTGTAAGACACGGATCCATTTGGGACAGCCTCGGACCACTTCAGGCGAATTGATTCAACTCACAGCAAAATGATATTCAAGGTGCAATGAAATAGCCCGACTCACCTTATCAGAAACTATAGTATGGATTAAAGGACTAGGTTATGACGTTCATAATTTAAATGTAACAAGGTTTTTAAGCAAATAATATAAGATGTTACCTACATAAAGTTCATAAAATGCTAAGCGGCTGCCTCAAATGTATCAATTATTGTTTTACAATGCGCTCGGTGTTATGAAGTGCTAATTGCCTTGCAGAAACTGCGCTGGCAGCTTGTTTGGCCAGCATTGGAAATCGAATTAAAGGTCGTCGAAGTATTAGCCGCAGCACTCGTTCCCATTATTTGGATGACAAATGAAGCTACACATGAGGAATTTAGTACCTACGTGCTACCAGCTTTGAAGTAAGCCTAAGAAATATACTTCAACGTTCGTTTAAAACTATTTCCATCATATTTTTATACAATATTTGTATTATGCTAAAATTTAGATCAGTGGATTTCATACAACTGATGCAAACGCCAAAGACGTACCAACCAGCCGTGACTTTGCTGGAAAGTCTGCACGTCGTGGTTAGCAAATGTGGAAAAGATGATATTTGCCGAGACATTTTGCCTGTGCTTTACGCTGCTATGGACAACGATAGTTGCAGCATTCAGGTCTGCTATCCCATTGTTTCATAGTGGCAACAAATGTATAATAAGTAAATGAAAAATTTACAAGATGTGTTTTTTTACAGACGGCTTCGCTCATGGCTTTGAGGAATACATCAGAATTTGTATCTGATAAAGAATTGCAAAATACCATCATTGTTAAAGTGAGGTTGGTGCTCGAACGTAATCGAAACGATGTTAAAATCATCAATCTGATTCTTGGATTCTTCGAGGCAGTTCTCTATCGTCTCAATCGAAATCATGTCCTGGAAGAAGTCATTCCATCGCTTCTCCTCATGAAGCTGACTGACCCTGACATAGTCACGCGCGTTGTCAGTAAGTAATATTCGAAATGTTATCATAATATGAAAGAAACACCGGGAGCACTTTTAAATATTCTACCAATAAACATTGGGCATTTAATAAATAATTGAAATAATAATTTGTTTGCAGTGTTTAATTCATATTTCACAAGTGATATTTTTTTTGGTGTTTAAAGCGAATTAGCAAAAAATATATTTTGTTTTTACTACATAAAATTGTGCAGCTGCGAAATTTGCAATGCGATCTTAAAGCTGTGCTTTGTTATCCGATGATCTTTAAAATAGCAAGAAACGCTCGTTCCAGAACTATATAAATCTATGTTGACGGAAAAGAAATTTGGACTCACCACCAACGTGATGGCAACTAAAATGATACCATCGCTGGCCCCACAAACTGTTAACCCTGCACTTAATTTGGAACAGTTCGGTAACGTCATGGAGGTAAGCTTAATATTGAAACACTTATATTATTAACAAATTACAAACTATTCCTGTGGTATAATCTATCAAAGTTGTCTTGGAGTAAACTAGCTAAATCCAATTACTAACTCTAAATACCGAGATATTAGCAGCAGCTTAGTTCGCAACTTGTACAAACTTTGTAGATACTAAATATATTTTAATGAACGTTCTTCTTTAACAAGCTATATCAAATGGATACACTTATAGCCTACAGGATAATCTCTTACTAAGTATCAATCAATTAATGCGAACATTTAAATATATAATGTGGAAGTCAATATCTAAATCCCAGTACAAAATGTCTACGTCTCATCATTACGCCTATGAAAATGTAATCAATGGACCGTTGTTATGAAGAAGAGCGATAATAGGCTGTTAGCATTAATTCAATTTCAGACTCTATTTCCTCGACTAAAATGAACAGTCCCCTACCTCAACACCTCAACTATATTATATTTATAATGGAAAGTGATATTTTTTTTTCTTCGAATGACAAGTTGATTATCTTAATGAATAAAAGTAATTATTTTTATTATAAATATATATATTGTCAAATAAAATTTTGCCGCATCTCAAAACACATTTTTTTATTATACAGCAAAAAGATTATTTAATTCTAAATTTAAAAATTCTGTTTAAAAAAATTAAAAAAAATAGTTTAATCATAAAGCTTTAATGACTTGTACAATCAAAAACACAGGTGATTTACGATATGATGGACAATATTGACAAGCATCAGCGTAACAAACTGAAGGAAAGCAGTGTAATCCTGCCCAGCCCTGAGCGTCGTGCTCTCCGCCATCAGATAAGCCAGGACAATATGGGACCCACGGTACCGTTTAATATTCCAAACTTGAGAGTGGAGCAACGTAAGACATCCAGTGCTGAAAACATGAATCGCAAAAACTCTGTTGCTGCCCCAAAAACCACCACCACACCAGCTAGTGCCACTGCTAGCGCCGCCGCTAGTACCGCTGCCAGCGCTGCGGGAAGCGCTGCCGGCAGCACTACTGGAAATGTAGGCGGTTTCAGAAGTAAGTTTTTTATTTCTAAATCTATATTATTTTTTTAATTATTCGCTAGCATATATACTCGTATATCTATTTAAAAAAAAAGTTACGAAAACTTGAATATTACGGATTCCAAAATATTTTTATTAGTTTCAATATTGCTGCTTCGTAACAAACAAATCACTAGAATTTTAATTAAAGAAGAATTTGGTTAAGAAACTACATATATTGCTATAAAGGCTAAAGCTAGAATAAAACGGAACCCCTTTTCTCCGACCTAATATAGGCAATATTTTATTGATCCGATGTGAAAATTTGTATTTTAATCAAGTAAATAATTAGAATTTATTGTATTTAAAAGGTTCCGGCATTGCTCAATGGTTCTTTGGATCTAACAACTCCACTAGCAACGAAGGAAATAGCAACTTCCTTCGCGTCACAAGCGTTTTCCCGAATCGTCGCCTGTCTGATAATACTTTGATGACCCCGAAAATACGGATTGCTCCGTCTTGCGCGTCATCTCCAGGTGGAACACCTGGTGGTACTTCAGGATTGCCAACGCGTCGCCATTCTAGCATTGGTCCTCAGGAACGTCGTGGATCAGCCGTGAACTTATCACCACCCACTGTAAGTTATACGACCGCACCGAGAAATATTATACACTATTGACTGATTTCATTTACTGCATCTAATATTGTATTGACACATCACTGGCATTGGAATTAATAGGGAAGTTGAAGAGGTCTCAGTGATAACGTCTGCATCTATGCTAATGGTGAAGTGACGGTGTTATTTTGACAGGTCCATCAGTACAGGGGACGTGGCGGCTCAGGCTCAAGCCTGTCCGTGCCATCCACGTCGCATTGCGTCGTAAGTGATGTACCACAACCACACCAGTCTCGAAAGGTGTTCCTGATACCCATATTATATATCAACTTGCAACGGCTTAAATTGATGTGGACTGTTCTCTTCTGTGGTTGCGTCTTCTTCCCACAAGGACTGGGAGAGATTGTGTCATTGCTCATCATCATCATCACACACGTCCATCTGCACGAACCTGGTTGGCGTTTGTATCATATGTTGCGAACTCTCTCTCTGTCCAATCATATTATCTCTCATCGCATCACATTGCTACTATCATTCCTGCGGGGAGACGAAGACCGTAACCTTCAAATAATGAAGTGATGCATGCTCCCTATACTGTTTATGTGAAAGAACCGCGATGCATGACGCCTGTCACTTCAAAGTGGCTACCCAACTCGCTGAAGAATAGTTTTTTCTCTGGCTATTAATTCTATCGTGCTCCTTAATTCTTTGACTTCATGCAACGACCGCTCATCGAAACTTGGTTAGAACAGTTATAATTGGCATTATAATTGGAAAAAAAAATGTGTACAAAAAAATCAAAATTTTTCGGCTATGTTTCTATGTAAGTTTAATTATATTAGCCTACATACAAAACAAATCTAAGCGGTTCTAAAAGCTATGTCAAGTTGAGCTCTTGTCTTTAGAAGTGCCTTGCTTTATTGGATGTGAAGCAAACAAAATCCATCTTTTCATTCATCATGAGGCTAAAAGCCGAAAGATTAACGCTGTCTCATTCACTGTTGCTATTTGTTCTTCAACGCAGCTTGCACGGAGCATGATCGTGAGTATGGTCTTCTCTTACATGTTTGTCGTGCTATTACGACTTCTATATGTTTATACATTGTATGTAAATTTTGTGTCACTTCGATGTTGTCCATATGTAACCTGAACAAGAAGCGCTTATACAATTTAGATACGCTTATCTCAATGACCTTACAATGTGACAACATCTCGGTGTACTCCAATTAAATAATTATGTAGTTGTAGTTTATGTATAGTACAAGAATGTAAGCTTGACAAGCTTGACAATTTTGTGCGCTGAAATATTGTGTCTAAATTTTATAGCATGCAATAATTTCCTTTACTAATGGCTTACAGGTACAAATTTTATTAATTATTATAACTTTTTATTTCCACACTAATATAATATAATTGATATAAAACACCATTTGAATTTTGAAAAATAATTTTTGGTTTGATAATACTCTTTTAAGACCTAATTGTTCGACAATTTTTTATCTTATTTCAAATTTAAATATAAAATACTTTGGTCATATTGCATGATAAATCTTAATGGCACTAATATAATCCATATTATATAGTGTTTCATTAAACAAAAGAACGTTACGTGAAAATTTTCATATGCATGAATCCAATCAACATAATTATCCAAACAGTAATGAATTCCTTTAAGATGATAGTATTCTATAATTAACATATAATGTAGGGTGGTTCGATGCCGAATACGTCATCAAGCGTTCCATTTTTGCTGACATCATCGATGCAGTCGGTCAGGTCACGGCGACCATCCGCCTGCCTGGGCGGCTCGCAGGGCTCAGGAATACTGCAGCAAATAAGCAGCGGCGTGGTAAGGCATTTTCCGGTTGGCTCTCATAGCAATGCGCCTCAGGCACCATCGCCATGGGGTGCCATACATGGCGCAACGACCGCGGGCTACAGCGCATTGCGGCGCACGGCCTTGTCAGTCCAGAAGTGCCCGTCATTGAATATTACTTTGACACGTTAAGCGATTGATCTACTGCCCCACTCGTATTACCAACATAACTCATACTATAACTCATTGTAATCCTTATACTCCTTCTGCCCCCATTGAAATACGAGTGGGAAGATCAAATACTGACTCGGTACAGCGCTCACAACGCTCCTAAGTGCTTTTAGAAACTCACATTGGCACCTTAATCTCCCGTAACTATCACGTAGCGCCTAACATGTTTTAATATCTTACGGATAGGAAAAGTCTATACAACTGCTTCGACTATTTCTATACAATATAACTTAAAGTGACTTATGAGCGTTAAATCTTCCACCCGCAAGTGAAGAGATTATGGTGCCCAAACGTATGTATAAATATGACTGGTGTGGTTCTTTTTGCTTTGAATTTTTTGATTAATACGAATATCTTTACTGTAGGCCCTTTCTTTTCCGTAACAACCACAGGCACCTTATATTTGCTTTGCAAGCGAGAAGATATTGAGCGTTGAACCGAGGTATTCGGTGCAGCCTATCCCTACAATGCCTCCACGCCGCTCCGGCGATTCCCTTTCAATCCCTCTGTGTCCAGTAGTTCTAATATCGTTGTTGTTTAAATGTCAACTTTATATTTAGTTGCTTTTCATTTTGCGGAAACATTTACTCCTGAAAAATAAAATATTTTGATTTTCTAAAGCTAAGACTGATTCAATTATTTACTGATTCACTTATATATTCATTAGCTTGATTATTAATGATTTAATTAAACGTATATTATTAAAGTATTTTGCGGTAGGTTGAAACGGAAAGTAAGCTTTAACTGATATAATGTGGACATATCATTTCTACATTTGATAAAATGTGAATTTAATGTCCAATTATATTAAAATAAATTTAGAAATGTTTTAAAACAAAAGTATTATAAATATTTTAACAAAATAACGGCACACAGCAGTGTAAATGTTGTATATGGTGCTGTAATATGGTATTGGTATATTTATTAGAATTATATTTATACCTTCTTTTGTTCGTTAAAATATAAATATTTGAATATAAACCTCTACATTATTTGGGCTACCCAAAGATGGTAATAATGAGGATATTGTAAAATATGTGCCAAACATATAAAAGCTAAAATTGAATATAATTCGATTTCTAATCGAAACTTTACAGTGACTTGAAATGGAAAAGTTGTGGTTATTGTTGGCAATTATTACACCCAATCACTTAAAATACAACATAATTTTATTTATTCATTTACGCGCGTTTACCCCACTGAACATACGATTTCCAAAACCCGACCTGTCCGCAAACATTTGTAAACGACTATTTGTATCAATAGATTAATATAAATAATTACTATCACTGTTTTATAATTGTATTTATTTATTTTAGAATAAGGCTTAGATCTAATTTCATTTGCGGTGTTATTTTTAAGTAAATATCATAAACAAATCATAGTTCGTTTCAAAACTAAAGAAATATTGTAACTATGAATAATAATGTAATTACAATAGCTCACATTCATCTTGGCTAAGTACACTATTTAATATAAAGTATATGGTTTATTTTTATGTTTATATTAATACAACAATTTGTAAAATTATTCGGATTGATCAAGGTTCCTTCAAGATTACGAAAAGAATATTAAAATTATACATAACATTTTTAGAACATTTCTTTGTAGGTACAAACATTTATTCCCAGCATTTAATTATGCTCGAAAAACTATTTATATTTTAAGACATTCATCCGTCTTTGTAGTTTTTATATTGGTTTGCTTTGTATGCTAGATGGGTGATGTGTAGCAGTAGACAAGAGAAGGTAGTATAGCAAGTAGGACGTTGTGTAGTGTAATATCGAGCCTCAGAGCTGGCGAGTGAGAGCCGCGCGACTAGTAAAGTCCCGCTATCATCTCCGATTTATTAACGTTACGTGACTCGAGCTCCAACCGTTGAAATATATAAATAAAATTTAAATTCATACGAAAAAATATAAAGTCGATAACAGAAAACCGATTAATAACTCTTCATTTAAAGTACAGTTTCGTAATTAGGTCGGTGGTAAACGTAAAGTATCGAAACATTCTCATAATTTCTTAGTGGAGTCAATTACAGATTTTGTTAGTATTCCATTTACCTAAATTCGATATAAGAACTCGAGTCGGGAAACGGTAATAATCTCGTCGTCCAGTCGCGGGCGCGTTTGTTTTAATAAGTCTTTATTGTGGTTGCTTCCAGCACCAGCTGTTTTCCGGACGTACGTAAAGGGAATTTGATTAACGTAAACGTAAAAGGGAGCGGGTTGAGGGTGCAACGCGCGACTCGACGCACGCTTCCCAGCATCGCGCATCGCTCCCTGCACTCATACATTACATACCATCTCACGGAATCAACAAACGCTATTCAGTCACCATTTTACACGCTTCAGATGATATTAAACTATCGACAAGCTATTTCCAAAATTTTGCATGACCCATTCCGGAAACCCTGTTTTATTATTAAATAGATACCTAGCATTTATTTTGCATATCAGCACCATTTTACATGACTTGAAAGCGATCCCATTTTGCACTATTTTACCATCAAGTACATGTGCCTACAATATCTACTATGATGTGATAATACTCGTATAATATGTAATTGAGTTGAATGAAAATCTTGAGGGAATCATAATACCTAAGTAAACGGCTTATATAACAATTTCCCTAAGGAACTTAACGTATAATATACTTGATTAATTAGTTTTTGTTATTACGGGAAATAAAACATAATATTATTGTAGTTATTGAAAGGATGTCCCCGTCACATTTCTATTTTCTAAAAATATACAATATAAAATTTTCCACGTCATATATCGATGGAAATTTATAAAAATATTTTTCTCAAATATATTTAAAGTTATAAAATTTGAACTAATATTTTTTTATGATATCGGAAAACCACATATCATAGCACAATTTGTGGCATATCAATATTTTCAGAAGGCAAATATTCAACTACATACAAAAAAATTTAAAAATGGATATGCCTAGGATACAACACTGCATAGACTTCACTTCTAACAAATTCAAATTTTAAAAAGTGCTTAATATTTCATCACATAACATAGTTATAATGAGAACTATTATACTATGAATAAAAAAATTATGAGAATGTGACTTCGTTGGTATAGGAATGTAGGTAAATGTATGTATAAGAATGTCCAGAAAGTGAGAAATAGATGTTAACCTGTATAGTTTGAAATTTAAGAATTGTTTGATATATATTATTATAAAGAAAATTATATTATAACCTATCAAAAGAAACCTTAGCCTTCATTGTTACTAATATTATATAATCTATGAAAATTCTATGAAAAATATTATAAATATAGTCAAATTTAAATATTAATATATATTTATATGATATTATTGCACTATTGGATCAATAATATTAGACTTCGCGTGGAGTAACTGTCTAATAAAAGAAGTGATGTAGCTAGGAACTTTGATCGATATTCTTGAGATTTAAAATTTAATCCCCCCATTTTATAAATGTTGCCTTTATAAGTATCAAAACTGTGACTTCTTAAGAAGATGGAATTAAAAAGGTTTTTTGAACTGCACCATACGTAATGATTTATTTTTTAATTTTTCTGTTTTTTCTTCTGACGGTTGTGGTGTTTGCTCATTGCTAGTTGTACTCGTATTACACGCGTTTACTCTTACTCCTATATAAATGTTCTTAATCTTATTAACTTTGTATATATGACCACTTTAATCGAAATTGTGCTACCTTGTGATCTTCTATGAGAAATCTTGACTGCTGTCTATGGCGAAAACAACGTGCGACAATACTCTTGTGCTCTTTCGCCTGATTAAATTTTGTATAAAAATATCGATTTTGAGCTTAAATCAAAAATTTTAAAAAGTACTGATTTCCCCTATATTTTAATTTTATATACAAATTAAAAGTTTTTTTATTCATATATGTATTATATGTAGCTCTTTATACCTAAATTACCTGAAGCTTTAACTTTCACTGGCCACGGACAATACCTAGCTCTATATTGTCTTACTCAATAATTTAACGACATTTCACCAATTCCCTAAATATATAAAATACCTTAAATATCGAGGATTTATTACACCATTTTCAATTTACGCCCATTGACCGATGTAGAAGATAAGCTTGGGAGGAGATGCGTTCGAATAATGGTGTAAACGATCCCACGGACTAGGCTCCATACCTATATAAAATATAGATCAATGTTAAACATATTATTATATTAAAAATGTTTTAATTAATCTGCATGTTGATGTCGTTGTTAAATATCTTAATCCATTTAAACATAGATGTGTTTAACATTACATAAACATAGAACTTTTAACAATATATCTGTATGTAGATTCAGGTTTAAAAATTATTAGCTAAAGTACGGTCGGTCAAACGGGGTGTAAGTCAAAAGATTTCCCTCGCGTTGCCCACCGTACATTACTTCAAAGTATTTATGTGTTAAATTTAACTTCAAATAAACATTGTAGAGTAGATTGAATGTTAATATAATTACACAAATATACTGGTCTTAGCACCGCATTACATAAATGTACTTAATAAAATATATATAATATGCTAATCAAATGTTACATTCCTTCAAATTATATTACTAAAATATTATTGAATGTTTTATCTTAATAGATATATTATGTTGTCGCTCGCCGTTAAATCAATGTATACGTGAATGTAGAAAAATGAATAAACCATTAAATTAAGTAAAATGAGATTTTCTTTAACCTACCAACCCCGCCTCGCCCCGTCCCAGGTACGCTTCCACCCAAATCGTAAATTATACTTCGTTTAAATTTACCAGTCTTAAATGTAAAAAGTATTTTTTTAAGAACCTGAAAAAAGAGACGAATAATTAAAAATCCTAAACAATACAAAAGGACCTTGAACAAAAAGAGTTCTAAGATTATACATTTACATTAAAATAATAAAATGGAAGTGTTCGAGAGTAACGTCAAAATAACATATACTGATGATAAACGCTACACACTCAACGCCCAACTAGGAAGTTAATGTGTCGGCGATCCGGAAATACACAATGACAATCACAATCACAGATGACCCAGACACAGATACTTGTACGGTCAATACAAACATACGTCTCGTGCGGGAATCGAACCCGCGACTTCCGCGGTTCCCTACCGCTGCGCCACAACGTCGTCAAATTCGTCGCCGTCGTCGTTTATTAATAACTTTTTAACTAACGTTCAAAGAATAAGTATTTTTCTTATAACCAGTGGGACTGATTTTTTACACAACATTCAAAGACAGGTTACTTACATATATAATTCTACTGTTCGTGTGTATGTCACTGAACTCTTCCTCCACCGATTCGACCTGGACGGTTTAGATTCAGAAATAAGCCCGGCAAATGGCGCAGCAGTCGCTATTTTGACTTGAATGAATTTTTGTGTATGCATTTATTCATTTATTTTGTGTATGTATCAATGAAGTTCGTCGTGAAAGCTAGTTTAATATAAATATCTCTAAAGATTATGGCTTCGCGAATCTATTATTCTGCAGGATACATGAGCAAAGTCTAAGCCACCGTTTATTTAATAAAGACGAAAGAAATTATATTACATGTCAGACCATATATATTCCAACAATATTTAATAAAATATTAGTAATATACAACGATTTATATTAATGGCCCTCAATTTACATCAGCCCTTACCTCGCTCTCATCCCTGACGGGCCTCTGAGTGTTATCGTTTTTGGGACAAAGAAAAAGAGATTCAACTGTATACAATATGAATTAATAAATTAAGTAATATAAATGTATTTTGAATAAGATATCTTTTATAAAGTAAATTCATATAGAAAGGTGAAAATGATTCATTTCCGAGATGTTAAACATAAAAATAAAAATAAATGTATTTTACATCAAAAATAAGAATATGACCGACTAATTACAGTGTAGGAGGTAAAACATTCTGCTAGGTTGGAAAATAGGCTATCAAGATACGGAAAAACAAACGATTAAAAATCAAAATCAAAGAAAATTTTTTCTTCTCTAATATTGGCAAGACTCACATTTATCTAATATTTTTAAGCATACCAACATCGTATTGATTAATTCCGGGGAATCTATTGAAATCCGAGATAAATTTTGCATACCTTTACCCTTTAGCTTTACCTTTTGATTTGAGGTTTCAATATGAAGAAAAAGATAAAATATATAAATAATAAATAATAATATTAATATACCAAAATATGGAGCTTCGTCGAAAGGCGTTCATTTTATAACGCAGGCAGGAAAAGATTGAACCCTTTACAGAAAAAAGCAAATATAATATTCTGTCGGTTGTGAAGTTACATACATGAAATTCGAGGTATAAATTATAATTATTAAATTATACCAAAATTATATTTTCAGTGATTTTAAAAACTCTGAACGTTAGTTAAGTGAGACGACTGGAGGGAAGTCTTGAAAAAAGCTTTATTTAATACTAGCTGTTGCCTGCGACTTCGTCAGCATTTCCGTCGTTTTTCGTAAAAAAAGTAGCTTATGTCCTTCCTCACAGTTCAGTGGTTTTGATCTAGCAGACAGATAAACTTTCGTATTTTCGTACAAAAATATAATATGTCTATCTATAATACTGTTGAAAAATATCGCAATACGGAACGGTTAATACCTGTGCCCGCGACTCCGTCAGCGTGTAACTCCTTGTGTGTTATTAAGTTAATGTATTGGTAATAG
>JAOPTZ010000015.1:1662443-1675305 GCA_027564475.1 Doxocopa laurentia | reverse complement strand
TGTGCGTAAATGCATACCTCAGCGAAAAAAAAAAAAAAAAAAAAAGGCTTGCTAACACTGCGCCACAGTGTCGTCAAAAACTTTGAGGGGGGCTCCCCTCTAACCTTCGTAATATTAAAGAATCCTATTACAGGATAACCCTTAATTATATTTTTTATATAATCAACGAATAGAAAATACGAAATAATAGACGAACACTCTATTTTTTTTTTGCTTTAAGAAACATGTCATGCAGTAACCTGGTAACAGCATTTGATTTGTGCGAAAATTTTGTGTGCTTTTCAAGACTAATTCAATAATTTTAGCTTCTTGTATTATATGATATGTATGTGTATATGGCTGCATTAGTCGATTAACAACCAGACGGAATTTGATGGAATATTAAGGCAATTTATGTGAATAACCCACCAATTGATCTTGTCAACTTGGGTAGCTTTCGCTTCAACATTATTAAAATACTTTTTATTGCATGACAATTAAGTGTACGATAGAAATTATGAATTACCTGGTTGGATTGTTGTCCTTGCTATCCCGAATGTTCCTCCCTGTCCAAAAGGTTTATTGTTATCAAAAACATATGAATTTCCCTTATCTGGTAAAAGCAGTTCTGTAAAGCTATTTAACATAATCTGAAAATTAATATAATTAAATAAGGACAGGGTATGCACAGAGCCTGTATTGGCTGGAGGGAAGGCTCTGTGGTGGGATAAAAAAAATAAACATGTAAAAAAAAAACAAAATCATATTATGTGTTCCGTACAAATAATTGATTGTAATTATTTTAAAAATTTCACTAATTTTAGTTTTTTTAAGTTTTATTTTTTATATTTATAGTTATTGTAACACAGTAGTCTAGCATCATTGGACTATCAAATTGATTTATGAAAACTGAAAATTTAATTATTTACTGAAATAGCAGTCTCGAAACTAAAGAACATATTAATTACTTCTTTCATTTTGGTATAATTTCTTTAAAACCATCATTCATATATTTGTTGATGAATGATATATAACTAGACTTATAATTGAATGTAAAATGAAAACAACCATTTAAAAACCAAAAACAAAAACTGATAATAAAATTAAAAATATAACTTAACAAACTTAAAATTAAGTTATACAACATTTAAAGCAAAGCCTGATAAGAGATAAACTCACATGAGATGCACCCTGTTCACTTTTCAGGATGCCTGATGTTACTGTGGACGTCGGTCCACCGAGAGGAGAACCTAAAGTGTGTCGTTGACTCAATCCTATTCTCCTGTCCATTCGTAACAGTTTTGCTTTAAGCTGAAATATAAATTATAAATTAGTATATTTATAGAACTATTTATTAGTTATATTAGATACTATAATTATGTCTGTTATAATATTTAAATAGTATTATTGCAAGGAAAAAATAATGATAAGTGTCGGGTAAGATACAGAATAGAATAGATAAAGAAAATTATAATAATGATTTTATTATACATAAAGAAATTTGTCTCTTATAAATTTTCGATATATCTAAAGATTTTTATTCTAAAGATTATTATCTAAGACTATTTAAAACAAAACCGGTTACATATGGTTTATTTAAGACGATATTTCTAACATGCTAATCTAAAATCAATATCTTGCTTAACAACTATATATATATATAATAGAATATATAGCAAAAATGCTACTTTAAAATTAATAATGATAACAAGCTAGCTTTTAGCATAATATATCTTAATTATTAATTCCATTATGACATTTTAAAAGTAGATATTGTTTTCGTTACCCGTTAAATTTATCTTTACATACAATAAAATTAACTATTATTATTGGCAGTGCATAACTCTTACTTTAAACATTATTTAAAACAATCAAAATTTTATCATGCAAAGCTGATGTTTTTTTTTCTGACATTACTGAAAATTTTTAATGATTATTTTTTAATTAAATTACAATTTTGGTAATGTAAACATCATAAGAACAAACATACTAAAATTCAAAATTAGATTTTTGCTTTGCTTATGACTATATATGTGCTGTGTTTTCGTAATTCGCATAGCATTTTTCATATACATTGAGTTGAAGTAGATTATTACATATGACGTAAAATAAAAATGTTTGTAATAATTCTAAACAATATATTCATTTAGATATACATTATATGTATACTGGTATTATGTACATTTGGTAACTAATTAATTGTTTTAATGTTTATTTAGTAATATATATTTTTAATCTATCTCAAAATAATGAGCGACCTAAGCTGGTCATGTTAGTAACTTTAACCTTAGTAACATTATCGCCAAGCTAACACAATGATAATCAGAGTTTAATTAATTAAATTTCTAAATCTCTTGAACAAATCCTCATTACACAAAAAAATTACACCAAATTATAATCTATTATATAAATTTAGTTAACAAAACATTGATATCAGACAATCAGGTAAAAAAATCATGAATTAATGGAGAAGAAAGGTTTTAAATTAAAACCTACTTCAACCGCCAGCAGCAGAGCTAAATAAACGCTAAGTAAATACTGTGACCAAAGTTAATTTTATATCATTATTTGGTGAATTTCTTCAATATTTGTTAAATCCTTTGTCAAATAATGATAACACCGACCACAGTACCACACAGTGGAACAGCATGGTGAATTATGCTACAAATCTTTCTTGGGGAAAAGCCTTTGCCCAAGAGTGGGACAATATAAGGCTGTTACAATACTACACTTTTTCATCCTTTCACAAGATAATTTTTTTTGATTTCTGTTTTTTTTTTATCACTTCACTCTAAAAAGGTAAGGATTTTCATCTCCCATTAAATAAAAAAATACAGTCGAATTGAGTACCTCCTCCTTTTTTTGAAGTCGGTCTAAAATAGGTTACATGATGTTGCATTGGTTGAATTTCAATACATAAATTATTACAGTCACTGGGCATAAAATTGGTATTTAAATAAAAAATACACTTATGCAATAAATTCATATACTATAATTTTTTAACAAGTAATTGTACATAATTACACTTTGCTACATATTATAATATTTATTCTGATTAAAAAAATAATTATTACCTTTGTCATTAATGGTAGAATCATTTTCAATAACATTGTACCAAGAAAGCTTTTGCATGTAAAGCTGTGGTATTAAGCCTGACACTAGTGGAATAAAGCAATCATTCAATTTTATTTTTTACATTAATTGTATGAGTAACCTATAATTTTTTATATGTGGCATTTTATACAAAATTATTGCTATAACTCTGTATGGCAGCACACTCTTTAATTAAATTATGTACTACATATAAGCAAAAGCATTATTTCTATTATATTTTAATATGATAAAACATAGTCCATATATCTGTTATCATATAAATCTTAATAAAGATGTAATTTATCAACTGTGTTCCCAACTCTTTATATGCTACCCATGTGTAAACAAAGCACAACATGCATATATAAAAATCTAAAAGTGTTCATACCATACTTAAAAAACTTACTGTATCATTTTCCTGTTTCAGAGCTTGGTATAACTTATCACGTTTGCTAATGTGTTCGTTTTGTTGCTGTATAAGATCCAAATGATAAATTAATAAGTCTTTTAATTTTTTATTCTGATTTTCGGTTACAGTTAGCTGTTCAGATATTCTTGTAACATCAGATGAACTGTTTTTCTTTTTCTCTTCGATCGTAAGTCCACAGTGCGTCGATATTTCTACTTCTTTTTCTAACTGAAGAGGCTGTCTTCTCTCTGAACTTTGAGAATGACACGCGTAGATGTGATCAAAGGGAAAACTCACCAATCCATCTTTCGCATCCAGCTGGTTAAGATTAGCCGAGAAATTCACCAAATTCGTTTCATTTACGCTACTGCGACTGTTCATTTTTATAGAAACCGAATCGTAAATCACTTACGACAAGCCTGCCGGCTGTCAAATCCTAGCCAACCAAATCTGCTCTTGTCCGTAACATTACAACGGCTTTTTAGTCCTCCGTTTAACACACAAGAATACGTACAGAGTAAAATATTGCTTATATTCATCTGGTTACATTGTCAAAACAGCTACAAATCTGCCTACTTAACTACTCCTCTGTTCTGACATTTCTTTCACGCACATGTAAAATGATAATAGACGCAGCTACACAAATGTTCCGTCGATAAAATTTACAGTAAAAATTTATCTCAAAGCTAGACATTCGAAAAATAATTATCTGATAGAATTAAGAGTTTAATTACATCACTAATAAAATATCAAAGTTTTATGTCAATCCTATAAATTTGTAACAAAATTTAACAACTAGCGTCAAGGCGTCAACCGTAGACATTTTTAATTTTTTATTTGCATTGTCAAAGGTCAGGGGCAAAGGGACCACAAATAAATGGCCACCCATTTGTCCACCGTCGACATCAAATTAATTTATTTAATAATATGAAATGTTAGAAAAATTCTATTTTTTCAATTTAAAATTCATTTATGATAATTTCGATTACGGAAATTATGGAGCTAATCATACTACAAACAGATTAAGTGACATAAGTCATAACCTAAAACTTCAATTGACATCGGATTCCAATATTTATATATTAAATATTTTTCTAAAATAATCAATGAATAAAATTATTATAGTGGCTAATATTGAATTCTACATTCGTAATGCATGGAATAATATATCAGTACACTGAAAAATACGACGTAATTGCAGTACGTCAAGATCGACAAAATTGCACTTTTGAAATAAACACAGATTAATAAAATTTAATGAACATAGTTACAAGTAATATTAAGTTTTTTAAAAATTGTGTGAAACGTACTAATCAATATTTTTTTTTTGTTCAATAAGTAATAATGTACAAAAATCGAGTAGTTTTTCTCATATATTTGATACAGATGCTACAAATTTAAATATATTTATTATATACTTTAAAAACAGAAATAAATTTAAAACAATATAAACGGTACGATAAAAAGTACTGTAACATGGATAAACGCAAATCCTTATATAAATTTCAAGGTTCCAATATATTTACGAACTTATGTAAAAACCAGAATGAAGACAAAGTATTAGGCTGAATTGTCTGCCATTAATAATAGTTAATTAAATTGCTAGCATGTAATGAATAAAATTTTTAAGCCTGCTTAATTTTATCAAATCACCCAACTTCACTACTATATAATAATGATGGGTAAGTAAATAGCTTTATGAAATCGATTTAATATCTTGGTTAATTAAAAATAGTGTTTTTCATTTTCTGAGATTGGAAAGTGACAAGTTGGTAGATAGGTAGTCGCTAAAAATAAAATAATATGTATATAAGCAATATTTTTAGATACTATTCGTAAATAAAATAAATAAAGTGACATTAGCTTAAAATTAAATTATAGTACTTAACATAGAGCTTATGAATACTTAAATAATTACTTAACAATAATTTCAATTATGTCAAAGATTATTCAAATATCTTCAAAAAATAAAGGTATCTATCTACTGGGTTGTTTATTTTTCTTATGCCAAGTGCCCACACTTCATCGTAAACCAAAGCGACACTAGTGCCAAAATGGCGGAACGTATGCCTTCTAAAATATGGTTATCTCCCAATATTTCTGTGTATATACACTTTAGATCATTCTGCAGTATACATAGCTAGCTTTAACTATTTTTTTTTGACAAATGAAATTTATTTCTATGATTTTTCGTTATAATCTATGTCTGTTTATATATTTTATAAATCATCCAGCCAATCAAGCCTTCATCTGCGCTACAAGTATCAAGGAAGTTGGTTGAAAATTGTCTTCATTGGATATTTTCAATTTTAACGTTCAATATAGTATAAGTCTACACCTGGGTCTTTATAATTCACTTCTTCAATTTTTAATAAATTATCAATTCTTTATCAATGGTTTCTAAACTCTTTGCAGCCGGCTAATTTTATTAGCAGCATTGTGATGTCTCAATTTGTGTGAAAAGTTCGTCTTCACTGGAAAGTCTACATTTTGGTACTGGTAACTGTTCTGAGGTGCTTTGAAGCCCAAATCTACAAACGGATGGTTTTAAATCTTTATAATATAAACAAAAGAATTCGCACTTACTTCACTTTCGTTTTTTGTGTGGTCAATAAAAATATTTCGCCGGCGGTTTTCTGAACCGGTATGACTTAAGGACCTTCAAGGCAAGAGCGTATAAATTCCTTAAAGGCCGGCAACGCAACATCACGCCCTCTGGTGTTGCGGATGTAAATGGGCGGCGGTGATCCTATCCTTTCAGGTGATCCTCCTGCCCATTTGCCCGCTATGTAATAAAAAAAAAAAACTGACTTTATAGGCTAACGAAGTGGATTTATTAAATAAACTTACTTAGGATATAATATACATAATATATATATTTTTATTCAAGATACTTAAAATTACATATTGGGTACTTAATTTAATTTTACATATTTATATCTCTTATTTAAAATTACTTAGCAATCTATTTTACAAATCAATATTGTCTTAATACAAATATAAAAAACGTGTACAAATAAAATATGTTTCAATATAAAATGTTATAGAAAAATACGAGACAATAATTCAGTTGATTGTATTATTAAAGTAGGATGAAAAACGTGGAAGATTTTCATAATATAATAGATAATAATATGAGATACAACAGGTGAAACAATATAGGTGAAACAATATTGTGATAAATTATGCTATTAACAAAACATTGATCGATACTGATTTTTATCCGTGCCAGAGTCGAGTTCTCTCTCGGACTTTGAATTATTTGTAAAGTAACAAAACGATACGTAAAGATACAATCTATTAAACTTAAGTAAACGCAATAAGTAAAACAAAAAGGCAATATTTTTTTAATAATTTACGTTAATATGAAAATAAACACAATAAAAAGGACCCTCAAACTGGAAATAAAGGTTATAAAAACAGAACTTAAAACCCAAGACTTTAAGTCTAACCTTAAGTTTTTTCGCAATTAGCACCGTCTTATTTATCTTTACATATCAAATTGTTCATTATTAAAATAAAAATATGAAAGAAAATACCATCAAAATATGGGAGAAGCTAAAATCATAGCATCTTACCACACTGCACCCTCTTGGAAATTTAAGTCACCGAGTAAATGTTCTTGGAATTTGATAATATTTGATTAAAATTTTTTAACGCAGACAATCACAATCACAAGCCCCCAGACCAGAACACATGCTAGTATGGTCAGTACAAACATTTGTCCCGTGCGGGAATCGAACCCTGACCGTAACCTGGGAGGCTTAAGGCAGGCTCGCTACCGCTGCGTTTGATTTTCGTTTACCCTTAATGTACTCGTACTTATTCCATTTATCCCAGGAGGGTGAGAATTTTTTATCGATTTGCAATGTTATCATTACAATTAAACAATGGTAAATTTTTTGTATAATTCTATAGCAATTGATTTTAAGTTATTTATATTTATAGTATACTTACAGATCCGATTCTTGGTGGCCGTTGATTAGGCATACGGTACTCTGTTTGATGTATGAATATTTCTGGCGATTCACATTTTCTAGATTCATATATATATTCGTTAACTATAGGAGGACTGGGGCTTCTCTGCCGGGAGTACTGACAACCAAATCTCGTTAAAATATAATTAGAATACAAATAATTAGACAAGTTAAATGATTGTACGACATCGAGACATAAACAAACAATGACTACCAATTGTGTGTATGAATTTTTATATCATTTCAATACAATGCATAAGTAAGTTGTGAGTGAGATGAAACAAGCGAAAAGTGCTACATTTCCGTTGAAAAATTGTTAATCCATTCACTTCATTAGATCACTGCTAAATATATAAGAATTATTATTAGATCATTGATGAAATGAAATATATATTAAATTATATCAACTATTAGCTCAAACAATAGCTTCGGAATTCTACTATATAAATTTTGCAAATCCACATATGCATATGGTTTCCATTAAATTATGAACATGTAACATCGTAATTGGAGCTTCAAATAAATTCTCTGCATTGAATTGCAGGATTTGATGCTTTTATGAAAGGTAAAATGATCCCGAATTCAAATAGGAAAACCAAACGAATTCCGCGTTAATTAATTTATCGGTGGAGTTCAATTGAAATGTAGCACAAAGTAAAATAAAGCCAACAAATATTTTTTACCCCTTAATATTGATTACCAAAAATATTGACGGTTCTGGGAAATGCAGTTTCGTGTAAACAGAGACCGTGAATAAAATTCGTATTGAGCCTAATATTCATATTTTGTTTCCAATGAAATGATATTTGCCTTAAATATTTTAACGTATCAATGTATATAGAATTCCACCTGAAAATTCAGACCAACGCGATATTTTTTCACGAAGTGAAACAATGTGATTTATTATTTTATATAATTAAATTGGCTCGCAACAGAAGCACTGTTTACACTGAAAACAATACAATATTTTTTTATTTCATGATATAGTTTTTTAGTTAGAATTTTTAGAGTTTCTACAATTCATTTATTTAATTACTTTTTTAAAAACTTGATGTTGGAAATTCTTCTTTCATCGTCATATACATAAATCATGTTAACGTAAAACAAAACGACGCCTTGTTAATACTCTGTCTTACAACCTAAGAAAATCGTCCTTGACCCGTCGATGAAAATAATTATAGTTTAAGAATAAGCCAAATTATTAAGGTTCATAAATTTTGCATTATCTCTTTTAGCAAATTGTAAAAAATACATAAAATATATTATACGTACGTACATTAAATATATTATTTCAAAATAACTGAAACTTTAGTATGTTATTATTAAATTACGAAAAAACAATCCTACCGCCCTATGTCCCAAAGCATACAATTGAATAACCAAGACAATCAGAAATGCGGATATTTTATATGAAATCTCTTTAATCATATCATATTATTCAAGTAAATGGATTCATATTCATATTTAAATTCTCCAGTTCATTATTAAATAAACTGAATTCACGTATTTATTTAAAAATGCAAATCATGTTAATGCATCTTTTCAAAAACAACACAGTATATTAATATTTTAACGTTTAAAAAATAATCATATTTTAATAAAAGAGGTACGAAATTTCAAATAAAAATGTTTTGTGTAAATTACATAAAGTTACATTTTGTACCTGTGTTTTACTTCGAGGATGCCATGAATCAACATCATATGAATGAAAAAATATATGATATATGATATGACGTAAAAAATGTAATTGTCTTTTGCAAGAATAATAAATATTGTTCCTCCTCAGCTTTTTAAGCATTACCACAATTAATTACGAAACATTTGGATTATTTCATATTTTACACAGAGGTTGACTAGTCGAGAAAACCTGTCGCCGTATGTAATGATGATTATTTTTGATGGATATATTATAATGATAGTGAGGTGAGTATAGATATACACTTTGAATTGAATTCTCTTTTTTCCACAAACGTGGTTGATAGGTGGTCAGCTCGTGATCACAACAGCATATTCGCATGAAGGAGACACGTAGAATAGGTAGAGAGAAAGGATCATTTGAGTTGAAAAATTATAAGCTCAGCTTGTTTCATTTCATTCTTTGAGTCGAAATCAAGTAAAAACCTTAGCAATAGAATCATTTAGAATTCATAGTCTGAAATAATTATAGAGACGATAAAATCAATAAATGAGCACAAAAACGCCGTGCGCCGTTCAAAATCTTTTCATTTGTTCATGTTTGTCATGTTTCTTTACAACGGTTAAAATATATAAGCTTATTTAATTTACTTCTTTTTTTTAAATAAACAAAATTAATAATTGGATAATTTTAAATAATAAACACGATAAAAAAATCAAAAAACACGATAAATTTGTTTTTAAAAACGTTAAAGTAAAACAAAATTTAGAGCTTTTATGAGCTATAACGAGAAGCTACTCAATTTATCGGCCATACATTTTAAAATTAATAAATAAATTATAATAAAAAAAAATTAAACATTACCTTGATATAATTACGCAAAGAATAATTTTATTGTTATAATATAATGATTGAAAAAATAAAATCCGGACATTCTCAATGTATAGGTATAGTCCTGAATCTGAATTTTAGGGACAAAGAAGTTTTGGAGATTTGCCAATAAGTCTCACCCAACTTCACTATATGCCATGAAAATAAACATCTATGAATAAATTCTCACGTCTTACAAATTCAGTTGGCTTTAGCCTCGTTCACCGATCCATCTTCATTCACCTAAATTTCGAATCTTTTTAAAACTGGCTCACCAGTTTTGGATTTCCTACCACCCACCAACTGGTAAATATTTATTTAATATCAATACTTGTTGTAAGAAACAAAACACTAATAAATTGATTTAATATAAAATAATATATATTGTCTGTGGTATTGCAATTCTTTTTCGGTAACGACAGAATTAGAAAAAAATAACAATTTGAATACTAACACAAAATGGACTTTGATGTTTGTTTTATTACAAAACTCTAAGTATGTGCGTATCATTTCCTTGTTTCATAAAACGTTAGCTATTATTGTATACACACTGTAGTATTTATAGACTATATTATTTTTTAATACCACGATGATGATAAACAGGCAGTCTTAAAGTTTACATCGAACAAAATATAACAGTAGAGATAAAGTTACATTTTAAAAATCTTTGCCGATGAGAACCCATTCATGTCCTATGCTTCACTAAAAACATTAGATTTACATTTAGTCAATTGATGATATAAGAAGAGCTAGTTTGATATGTCTACCATTTCTTTAGTATATATTTTCAATCAATTCAACGTGTATATCTATAGTCATCATGAATTTAAAAAATTTACAAATAGTATAAAAATATCATATTTTGCTTACTAATAAGGAAACCATTTTTATTATTAAGTTTTCCGCTCCTTTTTGGTTTTATACTTTAGGTACGAAACATACCTCCGGTGGGGATGAAACGCCACCTATTTCAGAAGAGGAACTGGAACAGCAGAAAATTGAACATGAAAAACAAGTACAAAAGGTGATAATTTAAATAAAAATTTACATATTTATTATATTATATTTGATGTATTAATCTCTGACTGGGCTTGTATGATATTGATACTATAAAAAATATTGATTCTTTGTTTTAAAATTAGAGTTTTTTTTTAAGGAAAAAGAATGCCAGGCAAGAGAAGCAGAAGAGGTCCGGAAGTTAGATATTAAGCTTCTCCATCAGAGGGCAATCGAAGCAGAGGAAGAACAAAGACGCGAGGTGAATATTTACATAAAGTTTCAGTTAAATTATAATTATTCATCTGCTTATAGTACTGCGCAATCAATTGATATTAATATTTTTATATAATTGGAAATTTACACTTCTCACTCCGTTTATATATATCCGTGTGCCATCTATGCGGTATATAAACACAGCCACAGATTTTTTCGTAAACATGATTTCGGTAATTAAAATTCTGTGTCAAGCTAACAATTCACAGTTATGTTACTTAATGTCAATACAGATCACATATACGGACATACAAAGCATCAACAAACACACGAATACATCACTCGAAAAATCTTTCCTTTCTTCTAGAGCAATCGGCTAAGAATGGGTTGTCCCTTTTTATGGTGGGGTCTTAATACTCACCTCTTTTTTTATATGATCAAAGTGGCACCTAACCTCATGGCCCACGCGATGGTACGTGGTTACTGTGGTCTATATAAGCTTGCAACACCAGAACCACTTTAGAAACCTATTTCCCTCTCGAAGAACATGGGGTTCTTTGTTACATTGTAATCCACTGGGAAAACCTTTATTGACGATATGAAACAAAACTCTATTAGAAAAAAAGCATGTTAATTTCGAAGTATTCTTAAGTAAAGTATTAACTGACCGTTCCTCATTAGATTGCAGAAGCTGTTGAAGAGTTGCGTGGATTAAACACTTCTTGGTCGCATCACAGATTGTGCGACTTGCAAAGACAAGCTGCGAGATGGCACCATAGCCGGCCGTCCATACCGGATACAAAATACTATAGAGTAAAGAAACGTTCATTAAATACATTATACAAGCTAGAAATTATTATATAGCATTACAGCTATTAAAATCAGTAGTAATACTAATTAGATAGAAATTTATAAAATACTATAGATTTTGCATTACTTACATCAGCTTAAGTTTAAATCAATTTATTAGATTATGTGTCTTAAACAGAATGTTCTAAAGAAATCTAGCAGCGCTCAACTAACAAAACCACAATCCAGCCAAAGTATAAACGACAATGAAGGCATATTTATAAATCTCTCGAGATTAGGATCTTGTAGAGGTGAGTTACAAAACAGAATAATAATCTTTACATAGTATACTGCGTTTTATTTAAAGTGTCAAATACTTAATAAGTAAAAAATTACATCTAACTTATATTCATTCATCTCATTGCTTTAATTTTTATGCCGTCATTATACAACAATACTACAAGCTAATTACTAGTTTTGACATATTTATCGGTAGGTGTAGATTCTTATTACATACTGCTTTAGAAAACTGCTATATTCTAGTTATTGATATCTACATTTAAACTATTCAATATAAATATCTGGTTGACTGTGGATTTTTTAAACAAAATCAATTTAAAAAAAAATGAAAAATAATATTAAAAAGTAAAATAAAAGAAAAATTTGAAAAGTAACCTGAGCTGGGTTTGAACCCAGATCATTCGGTCATACTACGTATTACTCGCATCCCCATTATGCTATTAAAAAAATTTGAAATTTTTCTTCATATTCTAATATCGATTTTCATTGCCTGAAAACAGGGATTAAACAACATTTGTTCAAAATAAAACCTACCTAGATCGTATTTTCGCCTCCGAAACTTCCTGCATACTAAGTTTCATGAATCCTCTAGGTGCC
>JAOPTZ010000015.1:1627098-1637320 GCA_027564475.1 Doxocopa laurentia | reverse complement strand
GAGCACTGAAAAACTACAAGGAAAATGCAAAATAAAAAAATACAATAATGACAGGAAACTATAACAAAAATTGAAATATTATTTTGATTTATTTAGGCAAACGTAATCAAAGAAAAACGAGTTGTATTTCAATGATAAAAGATTAACAACAATAGCTTTAACTAAAGAAAATGTTCGGGGCGTTCCAGTATTATTTAAGCAGACAACAATTTTAAACATGAACCGGCTTACAAGCATATCACAAACCTCAACTCTAATCCATTACATTCAACGTTTAAATCGAAAACGCTATTGTACCAAAAAAATCTTACAATAATTTCAATTCATTCGTCAATTTTGTCAGTAAAAGGAAAACAAGAGCGATAAAGTCTGCTCGATTTAATACTTAAAACGCCCCTAAGTAAATGCTCAGCATGGTCATGGTGTTATCCACAAGACATAATCATAATTAGTATACGTTAAATAAACGTTCTTAATTCAAAATATATAGTTAGTCTATCCATAAGGTTTGGAAACCTGAAATAAATACAAACCGGTTAACCTTTAACTACGTTTAAAATGTTCTAGCTAAGCCATAAGACTTTTTTAATCGTTAAAGGAACGAACGGTTCATTTCATAAAACCTCTTTGTTTAACTCTTAAAATATACGATGCATTTATTATTATTAACTTTCAAGAAAATAACCAATTAATAGAGTTTTATATATAAGATCTTTTAAGATATTCCATAATAATTAATTCTTAAGTAAATTACTAGCTTTGTTTTATTAAATTAAGTTACATAAATTAAATACCAGTATTATAGTTTTAACGTTTTCGGATTTAAGACAATCTTATCCAAACTATTAGCTTCGAAATTCAAAAGAAACAAAAATAAAATATATAAATAAAAAAAATCTTATTTACGGCTGACAAAGCGTAAAAGAAAGCAAAAATAAAATTTCCTATAATTATGAGTGTAAAATTATTTTCTCTTTTAACTATAAACGTTATTATATTGCTAATGCTAATGCCATTTTATTTACTCGCGAAGAAGGCATATTCAAAAAAAAAATGTTTTAATAAATTTTCAAGAGCAAAAGAACCGGGTTTTTAATATATAATAAATAACAAACAAGCTGTTTGTAATAAATATTTTCAAAATACTATTTATTAAAAAAAATATAAATCTATAAATAAGTATATATTCTGAATATAATACTCGATAAAGTGCTTCCTAAAATAAGGGCAGTCGT
This sequence comes from Doxocopa laurentia, assembly GCA_027564475.1. Classification (NCBI taxonomy): domain Eukaryota; kingdom Metazoa; phylum Arthropoda; class Insecta; order Lepidoptera; family Nymphalidae; genus Doxocopa; species Doxocopa laurentia. The sequence goes on along the minus strand of JAOPTZ010000015.1, from coordinate 1,636,085 downwards.
TCCCGGCTCTTTCTGCCATGTTAAGATTATTATGTATGCAATCAAATTTTCCATGCGTGTTACGATTATCAGTCAAAGATACCTTCCTCAAACCACGTGACGCGCATAAAGCATGCATTTACTATTTATATATGTATATATATTATATCTACAATACAATAAAATGCAAGCCGTCATCCAATTAACCGTTAGGAATTTAATAAACTCACCCCACACCGAAATTGACCTTGTGAAAATTTCTTGGTAAGCTCGCGCTTCGAAACCTATGATTCGATTGCCAGTGTGAAATACCTCTATACATGTGTACGATTTTAACAATGCTATCCTACTTAAATAAACAAAAAAATCATTATAATACTTTGTATATATATATGATATCACCGCCTCAAAAACATTGTAAATAAAAAAAGTTTTGACATTACATAATTGTAATTTAAGTATGATAGCATTTATAATTTTAATCGTAAAAAACGCACACACTATAAAAGCATAATATATATATTCTATTAAAAAACGCTATGTGCTGTTAGTCACTAAGTTCGTTTTAAACCACGTCTGGGTATAGTAATGATTATGTCTCGGTTTTTATAACCAAACTATGTCATGCGTTGACAGTTCATGATATACGAATGTTTAAAAACCCATCGAAAACAACACGAAGAACCTAAAGGGAAATTTCAATAATAAGCCATCGTTACACAGTCGACTAATTGATAGAAAACATTGATGTTTGTACATATGGATAGAAATCTAACTTTACTCAATGACAACTACGAAAATTTTTACATCAATAATTACGATCACCATAGGTAGAGGATTTATTAAAATTATTTTTGGACGTTTCTTTATTCAATTTATTTTAATATATGTGTAAATATTTCAGCGTTACTCCCTCTCTATATAAACTACGTCAAAGCCCACACTCATTCGCGCCCATTATATACTTAAAAATATACAAAGATATTTTCGCATATTAACATATTAAGATAAGATAATATTTAAATGTACAAGTAGTCGACTATATAACAACGAAGACAACAGATATACCAACAACCATTTACCAAATAAAAAAATACATTTAAAAATCAAAACATTTAAGTATTCCAGCTAAATTAGAAGAAAAGGATGAAGGGCATATGTTTTCATTTTAGCAAATTTTTTTTCCATAGTTAGTATATTTTATCATCGACACATACGTGTCTATTGTATCTGGAACAAGGCCCTTCGAGATATGAAACGTCTAAACATTAACTATTTTATCGCTCATGCTGTATGTTATATGTAAGCAAACAATCGTAATATATATTCGTTGAAGATCGTTAAGGAAACAATAACATTGCAATATTTTCAAAGAAAAAAAAACATTTCTTAGTTTTCTTTATCAATATTTAAAAGTTTAACATAACTTATGTTATGTCAAACTTTATAAAGACAACATAAAAAGGTTCAAAGTTACGAATTTGTTATGATGGATATCTTGTCGTCATTGACTTAAAGTAAGAAATAACATAAATGTATGATGTAATACTGTTTGTATGATATTTTATCATGTAAAATAAAAGCCTAAGATTATGTGTGATGTGTGTTTAGCTCCCCGATTATATGTTTAAAACAAACATTTATACTTACTTAGAACCTAGAGATCGACATTTCCTATGTGTCGGTATGAACTTCGCTTGGCTATAAGAGCCTTGGAGTCTCAGTGAACCTGAGCCGAGCCGGTGCGATGGCGACAATGTATACGGAGTCGACGCGCCCTGGACTTGCACCTCCTTCACCGACTCCTTAGAACCGACGCAGCTACTTATTGGCGATGGAGGTTCCAATTTCTTTGACAGCCTGAAAGCCGTTTTAGAATGTATCAGAAACAATGCGAATGAAATTTGGCACAAATATAGTTTATGTAGAAAAGGAGTGCAGAATGCAATTTTTTTTAATTACACACACTAACATTCTTGTAGCACGCAAACATATCGAGGCAAGAAAACGAAAACATAGTAACTGGCACTCTTGGAAGAATGCTTTTTAACAGGTCCACTATTTTAAATGAATAACTCACTTGTATTGATCTTCTTCTAGAAACTTCTGGAGTTCTTCAATGTAACGAACGCTGTTGAGATAGTTAGCGACATGCGGAAGCGGCAATATGTCATATTCAGAGGTCTGATAACGTTCCAGGGTCTTCATTACTACAGCCATTTTGGCGACACGGTGAGGAGAACCCGCAGGATGAGCCATATCTATGTAAACTAAGTCCGTGAGAAATATACCTGTAATATAATTATTATTTATTTTAAATGCCTTTGCTAAAACTAGAATTAACTAACGCTCAAAATTGAAAATGAGATAATACTAATTCTTGATAGACTACACGCGTTTTTCCGAAGCGAATTAAAAAAAAGACCCGACTTCAAAATAAAGATAACTATTATATGCTCTAATAAATTCATTCGTCCTTTTGTCTCATTGAATTGTATTGGAAATTCGAGTTTTGTTGGAAAGTAATTTAATTGGCAGATTTTTATAGTTTTCGCTGGGATCCCGTTGTCAGAATTGAACCAAATGGGTAGCAATACCCTTCAAATAAAAAAAAATCATCAAAATCGGTTCACCCAGTCGAAAGTTCTGAGGTAACAAAAAAAAATACAGTCTAATTGAGTACATCCTTCTATTTTTGAAATCGGTCAAAAAAAAAAAAGCAATGCTCGGTCATCCTGGTGTTATTTATTAACATCGATAAAACCATTTATATACTATCGATACAATACAATACTATATCATATAATATAGTATTAAGTAAACACTATCATCAATATACAGTCCTGATAATAATTACTATATTATATTGACCGTGTTTATCATTCATTTCCGTTACAATGGAAAATATTTATTTTCGTCATTTAATGCGATAATTAAAGACGTAATTAGAAACGAATTACATTTCAACAACAACAATAGCACTAATTATTTTCTATTATATATATATATCATTGAGATAAATAAAATCAATATTTGTACAAAAAATATAAATAAATAAACGCTACACTCTCAACGGCCACCATTAGGATGTTAATCCTATGTCGAAGGTCCAGAAACACACAATGACAATCAAAAGCACCAAGACCGGAACACATGCTTGTATGATCAATATAAACATATATACCGGGCGGGAATCGAACCTGTGGCATTTTAAATCAGGCTAGTTACCGCTGCGCCCCAACGTCGCGCATAAAATTGAATTGTAACAATTTCCTAAAAATAATATCCCATATATCTTAATTCCGTTAACGGAAGCAAGCCAGGTTAAGGCACGACTAAAACTGATTACCACTTAAAAACAAAAATAAAGTCTAGAAATTATCTTTCTAATATTGATTTGCAAATCTCACTAAACAACGTCTTATTAAAAAATTTATTAATTTTATTATAAAATGTTATAATCAGTTCTTTTATTATCTGTAGTATTTATCCAAGTACATATAATAAATATAGTTTTAATATATTGAAATTTGATACATATATATTCGTAAATATTATTGTTATATTAGTCAGCATATACTCCTAACATTCCTTAGTAAGATTAGCTTGCAATAATATTACTGTTAACCTAAACATTGGTATAAGATTACACTTTGTTAGCATTTTTTGATGATGTTTTGAGTTTCATTTATACATATGCACATGATGCATTATTGCAATGATGTTGATAAAAATTACATTGTTGTAATATACACTCTATTTCTCTAGACTAATGTAATGTAATAAAAAAATGAAATCTTTAATATAATTGAGGTTTATTATATGCCTAATAATAAACTAAAAACATATTACAACATTAACTTTCAAACAAAAATTTATAAATATTTAATGAGAATTGCAAATAAATATACTAAAATTATGATGTAAGCTATATATAGTGTCATATAAACATTTTTGTTTTGAGAAACCAAAGATTATTTAACTATTTTATATTCAGCAAAACTTCGTGTATATATCAATCAACTAATAAAATTATTTTTTTCTTACCTAATAGTATATTATATGATTTATCATTTATATATTTTAAAATTTGATTTATTTAACAGGATTCTTTAATGTCTGAATTCAATTACATATATATTTAACCAATATATAAAAACTTTTTAACCAGTTGTAAAAAAAGTAGTCATTTTGTTTCACTTACCAAGGTAAGGTATGCATGGCAAGGATATGGAACGCATGTATTCCCGAAGTGCTGTCCAGTTATCCTTCTCACCAAACAGTTCAGCGAGTTTATCAAACTGCAGCTTGTCCTTCTTGGATAAGCAAGACCAAGTTTTCGTCAACCTGTTATATATAAACATTGTTTTTTAGATATGTGTGTGAACTAACATTATAAGTAGAATTTTAATCTAATAATCATTTTAAATTCTTACCTATATATACTAGCACTATGCAAAGCGGATATAACAGCAAATAGTGAATGAAGATTATTCAAGTCATATAATTTTTTTGCCACCTTTATGAAGTGGGCAAGTGTCTCAGCCCGAGCCTTTGGGGACTGCCCATTGAGAATTTCTTGTACTGTCCAAAAACTCACCTACAATCAATATAAATATAGTTTTTAAATAATTGTAATATATAAAGATAATAATAAAAATTTATATTAATTTTCATATGTCTATTACAAAAATTCACGGAGCAGACAATTCATCATTGCTTATCAATCCATGCTTAGAAAATAGAAGATTATTTTGAGTGTTATAATTAGCCGCACAATGAAAACTTATTCCTTAGATATATGTTCTCTTTAAAAGATTTATTACACTTACTCTGTTAAATCTCTTGGTGAATGCCACAACATTTGGAGCGATGGTCAACTTATTCCCTTTCATCCAACCACATGTAGTAAGTTCTTCTGGACGTATTGATTGGAAGCATGGCAGATCAAGGAGTGACAGTTGATTAGCAATATCTTCGGGAGCTATCCGCAACGCTGAGCATACAATATCATCCCAGGACTGATTAATAGATGATGCTGCAGGGAGGCTACTAGTCTTATATTGATAAAGTGGGTCATGCTGGCGGTTGGTAGCACTATCACCTAGTCTATAACATTAAAATGTAGGTATTTAAGACATATTACATTGATATTGAGGCATAATTTCATGCCTAACTTAACAATCATATACCAAACACTTGGCATGTGTAACACAATATAATATTTGGAATCAATCCAAACACATTTGGCAACAATTTACATATATCCAAATTTACTTGTTTATATAAAAATATTGACAAACAACAAGTTGTAATTATTGTTTCAACTTACGCATAGTTGTAGTAACAAGCACAGTCATCCTTGGTATATGTTTGTACATCATGGGAGTTTATTGGAGTATTTGATTGCTTTTTATTATTCTGCTTGCAAGATGACTTATCATCCAATGGCCAATTTTCCTCATCTTCATGCTACAATTATTGATTTAATAATCAACTTCTATACCTTACACTTAAGCACTTTTTAATTTTTAATACAATTAGTACATAAATAAAAAAGTACAATACCTCAACAATCCTGAGGACGGCTAAGCTGTCGCTTAAAATATCCCGTGGCATTCTAATAATTATAGCACATACTTTAACACCACAATCCTTACGACATTGTAAGAATTAAATCAATAATTATCGTACATTACAAAGTACCCTGATTAATTAAGAATAATATAGCCAAAATATTCGATATAAAATACTGAAGTCAGTAAACGTCTACACGTTTGTAACGAATGAGACAAAGTTGTAAATAGACTCCGGACTCCGGTAATGACAGTGATATGATTATCAGCACACTATTTATCGAGCCCACTAATGGCAAACTATTTATAGATGCTTATTACACTACATGTATTTTTATTAAACAATTCATGAAAATGATTAGGGACAAAAAGAATTATCACGCCGACTTCACCAAACAATAAAATTATACTATTAAAAATTAGCATGTATTCATGGATGGATCGCAAGTGGTTTTGCTCCTCTTTTAGCCTTTTTAGATAATATAAGGTTATTTTTCATTGGCTTTTTATTATATATGATAAATAACTTAAATATTCGTTTAAATGTAAAGTAAGTCAGAATACCATTAAATAATAATTAAATTAAATCAAATTAACAATTTGCAAATCAAACTTTATACAGTTGCGTTCTGAAATAATATTTTTAATAATCGATATTCCATATAACAGGTTTTATTATCTGTAAGACACATATTTAGTTAAGCTAAAAGATTGCTGTTCATTCATCTTTTTTTAACTATTTGTTTTAAGATAATGGAAGCTGATTCATAACAATTACTTAGTTTAGTATAAAATAAAACCTTGTGACTTTTATTTAAAATTGTAAAACTTTAGTACACTCGTAATCACGTATAAGCTAAGCCTCACTTGTTTTATATAAGATTTCAACCTTTTTTTGTATTTTGTTCAAGACAATTGTAAAATTATTATTTGAAATAAATTGTACTCGTATATTTTATTTTTATTCGCGTCTGCAATTCTACTCAGCCTATTTGACAATATATTGATTTTTAATTTTGTATATAGCAAAATTAAAATTTGGATGTAAATTGCTATAATGTGTTGCAAAAATACTACGTAACGAGTAATAATGTTAATCATTAATGAATATGATTAAAATATTTTCCAATAAATAATCTATATTTAATTTAAAATATATAACGTAAACTTTTATAAATATAATATTCAGAACTTGCAGTAAGTAAATTGACTATTTTAACGCTACTTTCTTCAACAATAATTAATTGATTATTAAAAAAAGAAAATTATAATAAAAAAGTTAAAGTTATAATAAAATTATAGTCTTTTATTCGGTAAAAACTAACTACAATAAATTTGAAGCGATTTTTATAAGTATTCATATATAAAAATTGCCGCATTTACATGCATTTTAACAATGGTTCTATGACAAAGCAAAACAAGCAAACAAGTTAAAAATATATCATACTACGAATACCACTGAAAAATCAATAACGGTTTCAAGATAGCAATTGAATTAATCTTTAATCAAATATCGGCTTACATAAAGATTTTTGATTAATCAAATAAGTTTTTATTTATTAGGTCAATTAACAAAGAATATATTTAGTCAATAGTATTGTCTACGCAAAGTATCGCATAATAAAATAAATAAAGTAATGCAACAGCGGCGAGTGAAAAAGCAATGGCTGAATAAGCTTCCGTTGAAGACGGAAACGTCTTTTTATCTCTTTAACCATAATATTTTTTTGTAAAATTATTCATTGAAATCTTTGTTATAAATATACTTGAAAAATCTCATTTTTATTCTTCAGCTATTAAAAAACTTACATTTTATTTAAAATTGTGTTGCGTCAATTTTAATAAGTGCTTCATTTGTACTTTTCGTAAACTGTTATGGCGTTTGTGTTCCGATACACAACGCATAAAGAGTCTTTTTCTGCAAATTAAAAAAAATAGTGTCCTTTATAATAATTTTATCATTCAGAATTGCTTTAATATGGGTATATATTTTACTTTCTTACTAAATAATCTTACGTGAGTGTTAATATTTAAGGTTATGTTTCCGTCTAATATAGATAGTTTAGGTGTGTTTCAGTGAATCGGAAGATCTAGTAGGCGTTTTTCTCCAGGCCAGTCTAGATAAAAGTGATGTCTGAATGAATTTCTCACGGTTTTTAGACATTCAGTCATGGTGGGAAGTACCCAGCATTGCATACTTTTGTTCCTTATTCAGAACTGCCTTTCATCTTCTAGATTTTGACATCGAAGTGAGTAAATGAAAATTTTCCTTTCAATATGGTTTTACATATGAGACAAAAGGTAGTGACTAAACATTGTTGCATTTATAGGAATTAGAGGAAGCTCTCCTAACAGATGGAACTGAAGAGTCAGCTAGTTCTCTTTTGACCGAACTGATAGTGCGCCTCCTGAAAGGTTGCCTAAGCAGCAATGACATCTCTGCTTTTAATTATCAGGTATAAAATGATTACTTAAAAAAAAATAACATTATAGTAGTTCTATGTCAAATAAACATATTTATATTTCAGATGTATTTGAGGCGTTTGTTTAGGCAAAAATGTCAAGAACACAAAAGATTCAACCCTTTCAATACTGACATTGATTTTCAATTCTTACCTCTTCGGACTAAAGTTGAAATATTATATGCATTATGCGATTTTCGGTTAGATGCCGAAGATGTATTTGATTTGTTTAAGAACTTGGAAGCTGAAAGCCTACGTGTGGAGCCTCTAGGGTAAGTAATTTCTTAACTTTAATTTAATATCTTTTAATTTTGCAATTAATTAATGCAAAAAGACTTCCATGCAAAATAGACTTATCAGTAGGACATTGTTGAAAGTATTGATTTTATACCTGTCATCAATAAGTGAACTATGAATGAAATATTTTCATCCTTGATTGGAAATTTAAAGAGAAATTAAGTTTTTGTTTCATTGAATTTGTATTATTACATTTGTTTTAAACTTTTCATTTAAACTTTTTAAACAGTTTTCTTATAAATCTATTAAAAACATATATGGCTATTATTATTTGTCTATAACTATTTTCATTAATTTTTTAAAATTTATTTTGAGACTTTAGTTGTGAGTTAATTTTTTTTTATGTTTGTAAGATTTATTGTATAATAGTATTGTAATTGGTGGTGGCTTAAGTGGGCTTATGAAAATTATTAATTCATAAAGTTTTTATGAGTGCAATTATGAGTTTAAAGTGCAATGTTTTGAAGACTTGTCTCTGCACTGCCAACAAAGTGGAGGATACAATACAGTGGACTATGTTACTTGGCCAATCTGTTCCTCTTGTAGCCTGGCTTTTTCAGAAGGACAAGATGTGATGACTGACTATCTTGATGTATAGGATTATATAAAAGTCTTCGAAATTCCAAGCAAAGAAACAAAGCAAACTTTTGATTGATTTGTCCTGCGTGAAAGC
>JAOPTZ010000015.1:1611882-1626998 GCA_027564475.1 Doxocopa laurentia | reverse complement strand
AACAAGACAATAGTCGATTAGATGACGAGTCCTCGCTGGGTGAAAAACCTAGTCAATCTAGAAAAGAACCTTCCCGAAAAAGACCTTCCTCACGTGATCCAAAATTCTTAAAAAGAAGAGAGATCCAAAGGACAATTGACAGATTACAACCAGGTAAAAGCAAAGGTAATTTACTTACTAATTTATTGTGTAATAAACATTCGGAGAGGTCAGAAGATGCTATTCCTGTTGGCCCGCTTAGTAGAGCGCGTGATATAACCAAACCAGAGGAATTTTATCCGAAACTCAGCTTAGGATCTGTCCTACCAGGGGTACAATTTTCTCTTGGCAATGATCACGACTTCAAAAACGGCGATATTAAAACTGATAAATTTAAGGAAATAAAAAAAACAAAAGACACTAAAAAATGTGAAACAATTGTTCACGATATTACGGAAGAAAAATTGGAACCGGCCAAAAAGGATGCTGAAGTAGAAACAGATCCTCCATCGATGATGAAACCAAGCCAAGAAAAAGCAACTCCAAACCTAAGCGCATGGTTCAAAGCTTTCGGAGCTCCCAAAACCACTACTGTTACAAGTAATATAAAGAAGAAAACAACTGAAACAGACAATGATGAAAAATCAACCGAAAAAACAAATAATGATTCGAAGACGATCAGCCTTAAAACCACAACAGCAACAAAGTCTGACTCTCCCAATGACCCCAACTCGCCCAATCCTGATGGAGGAGACAGCCCGCTTACTAATGTAGCTGCAACTAGACAACGGCGAACAAGCACTGGAAGCTCTATATCAGAAAGATCATCATTTAGTCAAGATAACCTAGACTCCCCTAGACATCAAATTTCACATAATTCACCACTTCTACGCTCCCCAGCATCGCCGAGGACGGATGACTTTCAGAAAATTACATATCCGATTATTAATGGTTCGGTTCGAGCTGGCTTTTATCAAGACACCACTTCTCTCAAAAGCAGCCCTGAAAAAAGTTGTAGCCCCAGAGATGGACCGCAGTCTCCTTATTCTCCATACGCTCAACATGTATACGCATTAAATAATGCCACAGGGTCATCGACACCAAATTACTTTATTGATAACAATAAGAGTCCATTGCCCACATATGGACAAAATGCGCCACCCTATTATGATACTTCTAAGGCTCCTTACATTAGCAAGCCTGCGAGGGTACACGATGATTACACTGCATTGTGTCCTGATACTTTTCAACCAAGTCATTATAATGTCCCATTTTCACCAACATCATCGCCTTACCCACCCACTCAAAGTAACTATTCCCAGCCACAAATATCCCCTCAACCAGCATTGCCAAAACCATCCAATATTGTGCCAATATTGCCGGAGCCAAAGGCAACGCTATACCCGATGAAGAAGCGGACCTACAGTGAACCTGAAAGCTCACTACCTATAAGGAGAACATCTGCAGATAAAGAACTGACACAATCTATGATGCCCAAATTAGATTATTCTAAAACTACTCATACAGCGACTTCGAGTACAATACAAACCATGTCAACGACATATGTGAATGATTTAACCCTAGGTTTAGGCGAAAAGTCTGAACTATTAAAAATGAATACATTACGGGACAAAAATAATACTCTTGATTATTCTGATAGGCGTAATGCTGAACCTAGAGAGGTTATATCGTACGAAAGTAATGAACTATTGCGTGACCACAAGAAAGAAGCTTATATTGATCTAACAGAATCAGAGGATACTGTAAAACAAGACATAGATATGATTAATATGGGTTATATGAATGTTGAAGAAAAGAAGACTAATGGTGATACTCATAATGCTGATTATGTGAATCGGGAACAAAAATCGCATATAAATTCCCAACAAAAAGGATATGAAATCGAGGCTATTGCCATAAACCTTGGTATAAGTAATCAACAAATTCCTAAAACATTAAATAAACCTAGTATGGCGTGCAATTTAACACCGGCTCATAGCCATGAAAGACCCCACGTTGAGGTCAGCTTAAACCAGACAATACCATTGGCACATCATAATCAGTATGACGCTTTGCCTACAGGGCAGCATATCAGTAATTTCTCATTAAATGACATTGAATCCGCCAATAAAAAACTATATTCATGTAATACTGCCACGTCTGCAACTGCTATAGACTATGGAAACTGGAAGATGAACCAAATGCGCAAACCAGAAATACTACCATCGGATTATTCCTCCACAAGCTATGCATCTAGTAATGGGGATAAATTGAAAGCGATCGACACATCAAATTCTACTGCTATAAACTACAATAAGAACGTACAGCACCAACAATATAATAACTACAATACTGTACCTCGAGCAAGCATTACTCGGAATCAAGAAAGTCAACCAAATCTCCCAGCTGAAATAAGAATACCAAACCCTCGAGGCATTCTTAAGTGCGATTCAATGAACGTTAATACTTCAAATAACACCAGTGACGCTATTGCAAAAAATCTGGAAACGATAGCGAAGTCACAAAAACCTGAAAAGCTAATTCAGAATCATCCTATGGTCTCATCCGTTCCTTACAAAACACCTTATAGCACACATTCTGCTCTTCCAATCGAGACCTTGAGAAATCTACCAAATATTCCCCAGATGTTAGAGCGATATTCAAACGATGAAAGATATTTGTCAAGCTTTACAAATACTACATCTCCTTTATATCATGACAAAACATACCAAATGGCACAAATGTTTAACAAAAACATAAATTCGGAAGCGCATCCAGTCAGTACTTCCGTCAGTATGTACTCACAACCTCCAATGGCTACAATGAGTAAAGATAATAACCCATACAAGAGTTCCGTTAGTATTGCAAGTACACAATTGGATGTTAAGAAAAATAAGAGAAAAAGAACATCGGATGCTAAACAACCTACAGCACCACTCGGTCAACCCTATCATACGCCTACCTGTACAAGTGACGTTTTGACGTCCGTCAAAACAAGTATGATGCCAGGGAATCCCTTCAACTTTAGCACATCAACTAATATGGCTTTGGGGGGCTTATATGGTGACAATGGCGGCTTCACGATTGAAGATTTTAGGAATAGCACAAATCAAATAATGGCTGCGAACTATATGGCAGCAGCAGTGGCTCATCAACAAAGAAGTAATGAAACTAATTCAGATAAGTTAGTAAAACCAGCTCATCAGAATTCAAATCACAGCACAAGCTCTTTTCCTTTCATAGGTCACTCACAAGTTCGTGCGGGTTATCCATTTGTGGGAGCGGAGCAGTCCTCGCCCTTATACCAACAATACTTGCAACGTTACCAAGAAGAATTGCAGCGACAGACTGGAGCCCAGATCATGGGCTTGTACCCGTCCGCTTATTCTACACCACTCGGCGTTCGACAGCCGTATGATACTATGAACAGACCCTCATGGCTTTAATATTACCTACCTCCTCTCTACGACGTGAGGAACCCATATTATAATAATTATTATGGACGTGACAATTATTATCAATACTAATTTGTGTCGCTTGTAGAACTATTGCATGGCTGTAACGTGCGACTGGCATTTATTTATATATACATATATAAGCTAAAAATGGACTTGGACCAGAATATAAAACTTCTTATAAGTATAACGTGAGGAACATTATTTGCAATTTAAATTGACAAATGTCATTTAATCATTGATAGGTAGGGTTTATGTAGTATTATAGCTTCCGTTTTCAACAACTCGACCTTTGATTGTCGTATATTTCTATAATACTACCTCGGCGTGGCCTTTAATCTTAACCACGTCCCTTATATAAATCGACAAAATTGGACAATCATCACACGGATTTGGCAATTCTTAAAACTACGACATTAATATTTTTTAATTTCTTATTTTTACTCGGTTATTGATAACCGTATGATGAAGTGAATTCTTGATGGCTTTAATAGTGCCAACCTCATTTGGATGATATAACGAGGCTATTTTAGAATAATTGTTATTTAAAACAATTGATATTTAAAAAAGAAACCATCTTTTATAATATGAATATATGTATACAAAACAACAGTTATTCAAGGTTACGTTGTAATGAATAACAAATCTACTTTTCTGACTTTGATCAAACCCTCCCTTGACATGATGATGCTCAGAGCTCATCAATATATTTCATTGTTTTTATAATCGTTATTATAACATTTATCTAATATATTATATGAATATTTATTCTACACTACATAGTCAAATTTTGTGGTGTAACTAATCTAGTTTCCTAGCCATAATAAACATCATTCTATTGAATACGATATGAGGATCTCATTTTTGAATATCAAATATTGTTGTGATTATTCATATTACTTAAAGCATGAATGCATGTCTATATAAAATCAATTTGTCAACTGATGCCATGAATACTTTTCTAGCTATTATAATGTCCGAACATGATGAGAGGAGGTAATTTAGAATATTGATTGATGTTGTGATTAATGTTATTGAAACATTGACATAGCTTATAGAATAATTGCATGTCTATTTAACAATTTTTTGCCAAGTATAATAATGTATCTACCATAAATGGCTACTATAATATCCATGTTCCAAGTATATTGCTGGGAGGACATTTTAGAATATGTATTGATGTTGTGATTATTTTTATTGCTATATTTACATGGCGTATAGCATGAGTGCTTGTCTATGTAATACCGTTTTACCAGGTGTATAATTTCATGAAACAACCCAAGTGTCTAAAATATTACCCCATTTCCCCATATGGTAACTGTAGCAAATTTTTGGATAATGATAGATGTTGTAATTACTTTTATTCCAATATTTATATGATGTAGCATAAATTTATGTCTATATTGCTCTACTCTACTTGCCAAATATATAATGAAAGAAATACATAGTTGGCAGTAATAATAACCTTTGTATTGAAAATGACGATCAAAATTTTTTAAAATATAAATTGATGTTGTGATGAATATATACTCTCATCATTTATATCATAAATACATGTCTATTTAGCAACAAGTAATCGACTATGATGATGAATTAAATCTATTTTTCTGGCTGTAAGAGCCCAATCACTCATGAACAATATGAGGTATTATAGCATGTCTGAACATCTATACAACACCACCTTGTCATGTGTATTATATATTGATTCTTCTGTCCTGGATATAGAGCCTACCCTCCAGTATATAATGCGAGGAGCTCATTTTAATATAATGATTATTGATGTGACAATAGCTATTAAAACTCATCGTATATAACATGACCCATATGTATCAAACACCACATAATCGATTTTATGATATAAGGATTTCATTTTTTGGGTATTAAGCTATAACTATATATAACTATATAGCTATAGCTACTCTCTCGCGTATAATACGAGGAGCTTATTTTATAATATTAATTATTGATGTGACAATTGTTATTAACCTATTTTGTCATTTTTAGAGTTATAGCATATTGAACAACCATCAGTGATGCTATGTTTTATCAACCTATCCAACTTATATTTTAATTTTTATTTTTTGTTAAATAATTTGGTTAAAATTTTATTTATGTGACAATTTTTATTATAAAAGTATAGAATCGTAGCATCCTTGTGAAAATATTTATCAATATACATTATAATCGCTGTTGTGTGACTTACATGACAATTTAAATGTTATTATAATAATCCATGGATATTTTGTCTTATATGATAATCTTTTTAGTCGTTTAAGTCAGAACACAATCATATGTGTTGACTGAACATTATTACTTAGTAGAAAACAGTCACTTTCTTTTACTGTGTCTATTTAACCTAATATGATAAACTACTATCATGGCAACTACATAATATGTTGCATTTAACTATTTGATTAAATATAGATATTTGTTTCTCTCTGTATATACATATAAGAAAGTATTTTGTAACATTTTGTTCTTAAATATCAACCAGTATAGCAGCAGGCCTTTGCAATATAATTTTTTAAATTAGTTAATATTTAATTTTGATTAAGTACATAATTGTCACTTCAAAGTTATAAAGCTTTATTTTAATGAACATACCGCTTATTAAGATTATAATAAATTTAATTGTTATTCTTTAATTTTAAATTTTATGTTAGATTTTCTTAAATGACATTGTTGTGTAAATAATTTGATATTTGTTTTATTTTAATGTTTTTTTAGCATTGACTAAGCATTTTTGCTGATTAAAACTAATCATACAAAATTATGTTTTATGAAAAATAGGATTATACAAAAATATTATTATTGTAAGGAATATTGAAAATTCTCCATGTGTAAAAATTTAAATAAAGATTTTCAAAATATTTTTGAATTTTATTTTTAATAATTGAGTTTAAATTGTCTTCCACAAAAATGAAACTGAAGATGAAATCCACCTCAAAAAAAATAACATCAGCAAGTATTGTTCCAAATATGGATTGCGAGGTCAATTTTATATTACTTGTGCAGATATTGGTAATTCTGGGTGCTTATGACTTAAAATATTTAGGATAGCCTAAATAAATGAAAGTAGTGTGTCAATTAGATATATTGTTAATCATTTATTTTATACTGGCCCATTATTCATGAATATATAAAAGTTAAAAGAAAAGACTACTAATGTTCGTCGAATGAGTAACTGTAGCGAAATTTTTTAATTTCCAAAAAATCCAAAATATTTAATTGAAAATGTTTCATATGAAATATAATTAGTCAGAAAAAAAATAAAAATTCAACATGACATATAAAAGTGCTAAGGTTATTTAATGCCAAAGCTGGGTTGTTAAACCTAATATTTCGATTTAATGGCTAGTAGGAAATTAGGAATTCTTTGAGACAATTAACCGAAACCTATCTAGCATTGTCGTTCAAATGATCATTTCTTTTTGCAAGCAATCCTCATGAGGCTTTATTTTTATTAGTAACATGGACATCATTTTGTTTGACTTCATAGTAAAATTAAGCTTAATTTATTTTTAATATGACAGTAGACTTGGTTAAATTTTAATTTTCATAAAATATTATTTCTCAAATTCGGGAGCGAGACTATTACTGATTACTGAATTCTGTACTCTATAGCTTTAACTTTTAAGGGATATGATTGTCTCTGCTCGGCACTCACGGCAATAATAAAGGCAATAAAAAAAATTAAGTATGATAATGGACATAATGTAGAAATTACATTTTTTTATTTTTAAGTTGTAAATTACATAACTACTACTGAACTCTAAAGCGTTAAAATAAAATAAATATTTTGCGCTAATGTAACATTTCGTTATAACTTATTTGGCTTTATTCATATTAAGATAATTATTATTTAAATTCACTAAAACATAGCCAAAGTGAGTTATAAATAGATCTTTTATTAAATTTAGAAAATTTAAATTTGTAACCTTTATTCTAAAACCACCATACCAAAATTTATATATAATCTGTATTGAAAATGTATTGATTATTATTGGTAGTTGGTACCACTATCTTCAAAACGAGAAATTAATAAAATATTCTTCTATTACTGAGATTTAGTCTACATTTTCAAAAGTCATTCTTTCAGCTATAATATATATAATTGTAAGTATTTTTAAGTGTTTATCTAGACTTTAAAGTAATTGGTTTCAATACGAAAACTTAAAAAAAAATTATGTACTGAATATTGATCGTTACTTGCAGTTTTACAATAATTATTTATTAAAAGTAATTGATTAGATAAAATGTTATTAAGGATTTGAAAAAAGGCCCCTCCCTACTGTTGCTGGCAGAGGCTCTGAATACTATTTATGTAATAAAAATAAAATTTCTTATAATTGGCATTATCATTTTTAATACAAAGAATGTTTTTATTATTTGTGTATATAAATTTTATGTTACATGAGTTACAATGCTAGTATATTGAAAAGGGTGGGGCTAAGGTCATTTTCAGAAACTGCCTCTGGTCATAATAAAGTTATCTGAAATTATAACATCTAAGTTAAAAGATATAAAGGATATAGTTTTTCTTTTTAGGCAAGAGCATATTTTATTATAAACTATAGAAAAAAAAAATAGTTTTAAGAAATAAATATAAAGATAAAACCTGATCTCCTATCCTCCTTAATAATGGCCATAAAAAGTAAAAATGATCTTTCTATCTAGGTTTAACACTAAGAGGCTGTTAAAAAGCATTTAGTTATTAATGGCATAAATGGATTAACCGAAACAATTCAAAGCACTATGGAGGAAAATTTTCAAAATTCTGCACCTATACAATGGCGAGCCAAAGTTTTTTGGATTGGGTAAGCAAAGGACTCAGTAATAGTTGTAATATGCAGTTAGGGTTGCCAGATGTTGGGCTTTGGTCAGACATGTGCGGCATATAAACATTGTTTCTCGATAAAATTATATGTCAAGCCTGTCTGGTGTTAATGGATATCTCCACACAATAATTTAATTATAGAGCAAAGAAGCTATCTGTGTTTTTTTTTTATTTTTGTACTTTATATTATTGAAATAACGATTCTTGTAACTTTTACTTTGCAGTTGAATTATGTGTTAGCAGAGTTGTTATGATTTTATTTGCTTTAATAGCCATTTTACAAGCTTAGTATCACCTCTTATTTTATAATTTGGATTAAGTTAAGGCTTTAAGTTTGTTTAATTTCTGTAAGTGTAAGCTTTACTTTTGTTTGGTTTTTATTGTTTTGTTAAATATGAATTTGTCACAACTTTTTTTAATAAACTATCATAAGTATGTAATGGTGTTTTTCTTTTGTATGTAAAAATTGATAGCCAATTATGAAAATGTATTTGGCTCAATATTATAATGCCAAATCCATCTTTCATAGATGTTTGGACTTTGGACCTGGCAGCCCTTTGTGCAGATGCTTGATGTTTCTATGGAGTGTGCATGCTATTTTATTTTTACTATTGTTGTCAACAAAAAGGTTATAAATATAAAATATATTATTAGGATAGAATTTATTTTTTTATTTACTAACAATTCTGACAACATATTATAATGAGTCTTAATGTACTCCAATTAGTTCCACAAGCACGACATTTTCATTAAAACCAAAATGTAGGGGCCTGAATAAAATTGTTAAAATTTTTATTTAGAAATTCAGTTGACAGGTTGCAATGGTCTTTATGTTAAACTACCAAACCTATTAATTTTTTTTGAATTCTATTAAAATTTTCTGTTGAGTTCATCACTATCAAACTGGACATGATCACATTTACACTAAAAATTTCCTTGGAGTCAGTCCACCCATTTCGAAGCCTACAGAAAACATACATAAAATAAAATAGTAACAAATTTGACAGTATTCTCCATAATATCAAAGTTTTAATTACAATAATAATACAAACCAAAAACTACTTGGCTGTTTTTTATCATTCACACCAGAGATAAAATGAATATAATACAGGACTTTTTACTCAGTGAATAAAAAATTTACATATTTTTTATTTCAATAAGGTTCTTATATTTTATTATTAAGTAAAGTTTACTTAACAACATTACTTTTTGTATACATAAGATCAACTAAACATTTATATATCTTTTTATGACAAAGTTAATTATTTGAAATCAAATATGCAATATTTTCAGAAAAACTAACTACTAAGTACATTTGTTTTGTTACATAGTACAATTGTCTTGTACAAAACAAGTTAGGTCAAAACTAATTTATTATAGTTTATATAACTAATATATTTATTTATTTAGAGTTCCATTCCTGTTGTTGTTCCATGGGACATATGTTTGTATTGACTATCCAAGCATGTTTTCCGGTCTGGGTGTTTGTGATTGTGTTTTCACACCCGACACAGGATTAACATCCCACTGGTATTGTTTAAAATATATATATATATATATTCAGAATGTGTAAAAAATTAAACTTGTAATAATTGATATAAAGTTACATGTCTTTTGAGAAAGCTCAATGTGCTTTCAAACGTTTCACATTGGCTTAGTTTCCATAATTTACTAAAAGTACAATGAATTTAAGTCTAATTTAATGTTCAATGGAATGATTTTTCATAGAATAACTTGAAATTCTAAACTACAATGGGAGCATTGCTAAGTTTGTTAGCAGACATAGCATCCAATAATTAATGGATGATGTTAAGTGACTCATTTATTTCAGTTTCATAGTACTATGTTAAATAAAATTAAAGAGAAAAGATAAAGAAATGTATTTGTTATAAAAAGTTAATATAAAATTAACAAATATATTGAGGTCACTACACCATGGGAATGAAACTCAATCCATGGTTTCACTTACTGTGGTTATTAATGTAAAGCAACAAAAAATTAGATTATATAAAAATACCACCTGGTCCTGTTCACCAGTTCTCAAAAAAGCATTTAATTTTTGAAGTCCATTGTAGCATTTGACTTTCAACAATCATTTTATTTCAAAGGATTATTGATAATTTTTTGGATGTTCACAAAATTGTTTCTATATCTTCTCTTTCATCAATTTATCAAAATTCAAATGGTTGTTATTAATTATTAATTCAGAAGCTAGAATATTTGTGCTGCAGTTCTGGTTGTGCATTGTTCGTTTAAAAAAAAATTGGAGTCTTATATATTAAAATAAGAAACTAGTTGTAATTCATCAAATCTCAAAATATTTTTAAATTTAGTTTTATCATCACAAAAAGACTTCTTTATGAATTATATTTCCATTTTGCAGCATTAACTTTATATGTAAAACTTTCCTAAGCTACAAATGTAGTTTAAATTCAAAATATTGCTATAACAGATACCACTTTCAATAGTTTTTACTTGGGCTAAAAGCAGGTATTAAAATAAAATAAATTACATTAAAATAAACTATTTAATTAATGAATTACAGTTTATTAGATTTTATAATAATTAAGACATGTGAGCTATAATAAGTTAATAATACAATATGATAAAAGATGGTTCATTTTATATTAAAATAAGTAAGCTAATAATTAGTAAAATAATCAAATGATTCAAAGTTATAAATATAACTTTATAACATCTAATCCATGTAGTTTAAAATGGAAGAAAATCTAATTTATCTGAGTCTGAGTCTTATACGGTCTTCAGTTCATTTTGTTCTTTTCGCTGTTGTACCATTTCTCTTATGTTGTCTTCACTCTCTTGAAGATTTTTCTCTAAATACTGTTTATTATTCTCTAAATCAGTTGTACGAGTACTTAAAAGGGATATTCTGTTCTTCAGATTACTTTTTATTTCATCTAAGTCTGTCAAAAGAAACATTCTGCCGACCGATTCATAGGTTTTTGTTCCTGGTGGTAATGTACTGATTTCTTGTTGAGTAATATCTGCGTGTAGCAAGACGCGGTTCAATACAACAATTTGGCTGTCGATTACTTGAATCTTTTTGCTTGTTTCAACCATTTTAACTTGCAACTCCAAAAATGCCTTCTTCAATTCTAAATCCACCGGTTTAGACATCGTTTAAACGTTTCAAAAGTCTAATTAAGATTTATGAAGATTGGGCGTAGAGGTTAGGTATAATTTTGTTACAAGAATTTATTTTTTGACATTTCTATAGTAACACTTCTTAGCGTATCTGTGGTCGTGACAGTTTGACCAACATAAAGAAGTTGACTAGTACGGTCCACAGTAATTTTACGACCTTGTTAGCCAAATTTAGGCAGCACTGTCGCGTGTTATATTCATTGGTATTTATTATTTATATTATTTAAATCACCGTTGCTAAAAACATTGTAAGTTCATATTTAGTTGAAAATTGTTATTTATTTCAGTATTTGTAATATGCACAAAAAATTTGGCAGCACTGTCGCGCAAATATTTATTATTATTCATTATATTATATTTCTTATGTTGAATAATTATAATATTTTCAGTTATGGTGAGATAATTAAAATAAGATACAAATGAATAAAAATAAAGTATTCAGAGTTAGGCATAGACAATACTAAGAAATTGTCGGATATCCTCACCGTTGACTGTTCCTCTACAGTCTACGTTGTCGGTATAGTTTTTATCTCTTTCGCGTTTCTATCGACTCTCTCTTGAGTGTCTCGAATGTGACATGGCGTCCATCAAGATATATCACTGCCTTCTGTAAAACTGTTTTCATGACAGTGGGCTTTTGTTGCATTTTATTTCAGAGGCCGTAATAAATAGTACATTTGCATTGATGGTAATGCATGCTAGGAAACCTCAGCGAATAAGCGATGGGTACGATATGTTTTCAGATGCTTCGGCTTAGCGAACTGTAGATGGCGGTCGGCGATTCAAGTTTTATTGTAACTCGCGAAGTGAAGGACTAAACGGTTATGTTTGTTTCAGGTACTATGAGAAGCACCAGACCCATCCGTATCAGGTAAGCTTGATCGTCATAACCTTAGATGCTATTTATGGGAATTGGATCATGTATACAATTTTTAAATGTAAATGGTTTTAATGGATTTAAGTACTTCTCTACGTAATAATATAATTTAGTCATTATTTTCGTATTGGTCCTCACGTTTTCATTTTGATATAAATAATTTGAAATGAGTTACTAATCAAAACAACTGTTCACAAGTTTTACATTGTGTCTGAAGTTTTAAAAGTTTACGAAACAATCTAACTTTTTGGTTTTATATACGAATGTTTTGATGCATATCTGCTTACTAATGTTGTTTTTTAAAATGGGTTCTATAGTATGAGATTATCAAAACAAAACAAAAAAGAAAATAAATATCCCTTCAAATTTTTACAGCTGAGTTACTATAAGCTACTCAAGTGTTGAATAATACCCAATGTTAGCCTTAATAAGAATGTTCTTTTAGGACTAATAACAGAATAAGTAATTTATTAAATGATATTAACTTATTTATTTTATTATAATTGTAATTTTGTTTCTGGTGCAGAAGTACAATTCCAAGAGAACTGTTAATGACTACGGTACTTCTGACAACCGCTACACACCACTTAGATCCCCAAATGGCAATGTGTCGGGACATGGGCATGGTGGCCATGGCGGGCACTCAGGTCACAGCCACCATCATTATGGCCACATGCCAGAGGAAAGGGAATATATCACACACCCATCGAGGAATTCCTATATGCAAAAAGGAACAGAAAAGGAGAGAGATAGAGACTACAAATCCTCTAGAAATAAGTATACAGGTAAATATAATTCAGTATTATTACATTTCTGCTTATTTTAAACATGAGTTCAGTACATTCCTTTATAGTAAAATGTGGATATCCTTTTAGATACAGTAAAGAAAAATATATATAAGTAATTTACTTGCTTATTATGTTGTTATTATGTATGTTTGATATTCCATGTTAAGTTTATTAACTTTTTTTATATTATTTTGGTAATACTTGACTATATTAATTAGTTGTCTTGATATGTAAATACTAACAAATGCCTTTTTTATATTTGTACAAACTTTTGCAGTTTAATTTAAAATGGTTCAGCCATTTTGTTTTCAAAATATATAAAAAAGCTTTGTTTAAATTTTATTAAGTAAATTTAATAATAATAGAGTTTTACTACTTCCTGCATGTTTGGTGTGTTGTACATGTCAATTTTGATTTGTTTAGAAATAATGTATTTCTTACTATATAAGTTCACCAAATAAAGTGAATAAGTTTTTACTTATTCTGTCTGTTGATTATAGTTCTGGCTAGCGTTCTGCTTGCGTTATTTTTTGTATATTGAAACCAATCTTTTAATTTAGTTAATATTAAGTTTAATTAACAAAACTGTATATTAATTACTGAGCTGCAAGCGAAGATAATATTTATGAAGTAGTAACTGTCTTATTTGTACTTAATATATTATTAACATTGAACTACATATATAACAGTCAATGATTCTCCAACAATAACTTGCAGATGTCAGATCCCCGAAGGAGAAACGTATCAAAAACAGTGAGAGGGAGAAAAATAACCATGAAAGATGTGAATCCGAGAAGAAAAATAGGACTAGTGGCTTGAATAGTAGTGTTAATAGAAGTAGTAAATATGACAAGAGAAGTGTACCCTCATCTAGCATGCCTTCCGGAAGTGAATGGTCTGAACACATTAGTTCATCAGGAAAGAAGTATTATTATAACTGTATCAGTGAAGTGTCACAGTGGGAGAAACCTAGGGAGTGGGAAACAAGAAGAACCTCATCCAAAGAAACATACACAACAAGAAACAGTAAGTCACTTTTTGTTTCTATTAAAAAAGTAGTTTTACTAAATATATTCAGATATTAACTTATTATTTCGTAAAATTAGGTATTAATATATAACTTGCTTGTTATTCTAATCAAAATTGAAACATATTTTGGACCTGCTGAATAATATAAATTTTTATTTTACTAAAACTTGACCATTTTATAAACAAGACCATGAATATTATTAATAGTGTGTTTTCCATGTCTGAGAATATTATATTTAAAAAAAGTAAACAACTGATCTAAAAAGATCTCAATTTTTTTATGGTTTTTGATATTTTAAATTAAAATATGAGTTTTAAAAGCTGCAATTATTTGAGATTAAAATAAGAGTATTTTAATTATGTCTATGTTAAAAAAATTGCAATCACCCGGTTTTTAATTTGTTTTGAAACTGTGAAAACCAATACATCTTAAAAAACCTAAAGAGTTGAGCCCAGTCAAATATTATTATTATTAAAGGGTCTAAATAATTTTTACCATACTTTTTAATAAAGTTGCAACATTCTGCAATTATAATTTTTTTAATGATTCAGAGGCTGTACAATACTTACCGGGTCAGCTAGTAAGAAATAAAAATACATATAATATAATTGATTATTATATTTTAAATGATCATATTTATGTTAAGTTATAATTTCTACGAGACATAATTGCCATTGCCAAAACATTCCAGTTTTCTTCAATAAAACAAACAGCAATCCACAAATTTGATGATTCCTAAGGGTTACATGAATTAAATATATTTTTAATTTAATGACCTTATTTATTTCTATTACATCGAAAATATAATTATATCATATTTTGAGATAGAAATAGCAGATGAAATATGGACTCGGTTACTTAGATATACATATGCTACATTCAATTACTGAATTGTAAAGGCCGGTATTTTGTATTGCTGGTATTGTGTACAGCTCACATTGCAAGCACTGAGATATGCATTGTTAATCTTTATTCCTTTTAAAAA
>JAOPTZ010000015.1:1591303-1609564 GCA_027564475.1 Doxocopa laurentia | reverse complement strand
CGTGTGGGAATCGAACCCACGACCTGTGGCACTTAAGGCAGGCTAGCTACCGCTGCGCCACAGCGTCGTCAAACTGCTTTAATCTGTTAACGATCATTCTTTCTCCAAATTTTCTTAGTATTCGTAATGTAAGCATCCGTTACTTATCAAAACTATTTCTACAGTTGTAAGGCGAGAAGATGCAGTTCAAAATGTGGATATTACTACGTATGTATACGTCGGTGTTTGCTTGGCTGCGCTAGTCGTTGATTTAACTCTGGCTGTGCATTTCGGAATGGATTATGAAACTTTGACGGATACGTTGGTAAATTATTATACATGAAGTGTTTTTTTACATACTATTTACGTATATACTAATTTCTGATTTGATATCTATGATTAGGTATTTATCTTTGAAAAAAATATTTCTTAAAAAGTCTCGAGATGGCTTTTTAAAATTTGCCATCAATTTAGTTATTGTAAAAGTTGATAATAATTAATATATTTTTTTACTTTCAGACCCTAGGCGTTAGCGGTTCGGCTACGAACTATGAAAGTGACATGATCCGTATAGGAGCCTTTATGTTAATGACACTTTCAGTAAAGGGTTTCATTGCTCACGCTATGAATATAGTCCTGCTCATATTACTTACATATTACGTCGTAAAGTTTCAACAAGCAATTCATGAGAATGAGGTAAATTCCCAGATCTTTATCTACAATATATCTTGATTTAATATAATTTAAATCTAATGAGTTGATAACTAATTTTATTCATATTAAGACTATATTCAATGTTTCGATCTAAATAATGGGAGATCTAGATAGAGAAGAAGGGACGATGAAAGGGAAAAAAGAAATATGCAAGAACTTCCAATAGAAAAAATATTTTGTAATAACTCTACATATGTATATTATTCTTTTGTTTTAGCATCCAATCCATAAGCTAGGCGTGCTGAATGCTTTCGAGTAAGTTTTATTCCTCTTAATTTGTTGATAAAACTACGAAGGTGTGCTGTGCCTGAATGGGTGCTCTGAATGTCACCAAAAAATAATATTGTCTAATCACAGCATTTGGTTAGGAGATTGTTTGATGCATATGTTTTTGCGATAAGAGCACCAAAGGTTTAGGTATCAAATTGATTTCAAAACTTCTTTTGAGATATTTGGTGATATTAGCCTCGAAAGTCACGTTTCTGAACGATTACGTTATGAATCAAATCGATGTTTAAGTGGATTAAATCTGCGAACAATAAACATTAACATGTAATTATCTATTGCAATAAGTTAGCTATAAGAAAATTGTTTATTGGAATACTATTATATTGTAAATAGATGTTCGTTCGAGTAAATAAATTTAAAAAAAAATCAACAAAAAAAAAAAACAAATAATAAAAATAGTGATGAAAAAACATATACCAATATCATATATGTATAAGTTTTAAAGGTATAAATGTAAACTTCCAGCTCGCCCAGACGGCTAGACGAACCTTGGAATATGCAACGGAATAATGCATTTATGGGCTATCCAAGAGGGTAAGATATTTTTTTTATAACTCTATACTACTATATAGGTATGCATATGGCGTTACTGATAGACGAGTATTATATCAGTAGTATTTTAAGCGTGCTCAAACTTTGCTTAAGTAACTATACAACTTTTTTTACTAATGAAAATGACTTTGATGTTTCTAACGTTTTACGTTTCATAATATTTTATTAGAGATTTTTCATAATTAAGTATTTTAAAAGTGACATTTATTTACAGGTCTCCATTGAATCACCACGAAGAAGAACCGCATGTCCCAATGAGAGAAAGTCCTTTGGTTCTTGAAAATTCTAAGTAAGTGAAATTGATGTTTCTCTTAAATAATAAATACTGTAGTTACTTTCATAAATATGTAGTTGATCGATAAATGTTACCAGAACTTCTGTGGCACCTAGTCTTTACTACTATAAAGGTTTTTATCCACGTTCTTACATCCACGCTTGATAGGCTCTATGGTATGGGTTTTGAGCTTTCGGGAAGGTTGTCCTCTTTTCATGGTTGGGTATTTATCCTCAACCCTTTTATTCGAAGACAAATGACAATAGAGCCATCACCATTATATAAAAAAGCAGACCTATCTATTCTTATGAATTTCTAAATGCTATTCCTTGAATACATGCTGAAAAAATCGGTAACTAGAACTATTTAACCATTTTTCAGTAATTATAGTAGATAAAAAATCGTAATCGATTTCGACTCGATGAATGTATTTACAAAGTAACATATTACAAAAAAATCCGGCTCCAAAATCTTCTTTAATTACTAAGCACTAATTGATGATTATTTTACCACAATTAAAGTAAAAAAAGTGACGTAAATATTAAAAAATACGTAATAAGACGTTTTTAAATAATGTTAGATTAAAAAGGAATTTGCGATGGTCAGCTGAAATGACCTTTTTCAAATATATTTTTTTATATTTTCAGCCCCCCAAAAAGGCTAGAAGATCCATGGCAGGCACACCGCAATGATATCATGGGATACCCCAGAGGGTAAGGACTTTTTTTTGCATTGACAAATCAAAGTTTAAAATACTTAAAAGTTCTACTATAATTCACCTGAAAAATTGACAGTCTTAAATAATCTATAATAGTGCAAGTAATTTTTATCTATGAATAGGCCTCAAGTGAATCCTGTATACAATCACGATGAAGAACCTATACGTGCACAAATTAGAGAAAAGCCTTTTCCAGACCACAAGTAAGCTATGCCTGTATTTTTTTAACCCTATGATCGATCATAAAATCCTCGATATACTTCTTACCGCATTATTTTTATAAGGGCAAAATTCTTGTTTTCCATGTGAAGTAGTCAAATTATTGCCCTTCCTAACTTTAAAAGAGCCAACTCCTCTTTAATTGCTCTCCCACATTTTATTTAAAATAAAATATTAAAAAATGTTTTATTTTTGGTGCCTGATGGTATTGTAGGAAGTTAAGAACTTACTATAAATTAATTGTTTTTCCCTTCTTCGAAAATATTCTTAAATTATATTTTATCATACGTCAGTATTTACTTAATAATAACATTTTCCCAAATACAAATGTGTACAAATTAGGATTGAAATAAAAGTTTTTTCCCACCTGAACTCTTTGCGTAGATAACAGATTGTTCAAAGTTTAGGGTGAGTTGCTAAAGCCGGTAGATGGAATGTGATATAGTATACTTTAGATTACTTGCCTCAGTGAACTGATGTCCCATGACCTATATTAACGTCGCCGGCGGCAAACTAAAAACATAATCAACTTTGTTAGCTCTCAGTAGAAGGATGCCGACGAAGCCAATAGCAATCATAGCAAGATATATTAAAAAAGTATCTGCTTAGTAAGCTATTTTTGTACCGTACAGATAGTTGTAACACTAATATACCGCATGTACCTACTTACGCAATGTAGTTGTAAAAGGTTATTTAATTTAATAAATGAATATCCTCCAAAGTTACATTTATTTGGAATATATTTTTGTTTTCTACCTAGCCGAAACAACAAACTACCAGAATCGTGGCTTCACAACCAAATCAGCGCACGTCCATTTTCATATTTGGAAGAGCCGAAAAGGCCTATACCAGTGAAGACGACTACGACACCGACAAATGAACCCCAATGGCGTCAAAATGCTTGGCCTCCAGCTCCTCCCGTACCTGATCCAGACTATAGTCCACCAGCTCGCAGGCTAAGATCTGCGCTGAAATCTAATTATGCTTAAGATTCTTAAGACGTTCTCGTTGGTGAATACAAATGGACCCATTTCAAGTTTTAATTATCTTTAGTATGATAAAAAGAATGAAAAGTAATAAAAAATTAAAAGCTTATAATTTTAGCTTGGCCCCAATACCCACTTCCTTCAAAGGACGTCACGTGACTCCTTAATACGAGTTGTAAATATTTTACCTACAATCTAAGTAATTTATTTTAGTTTTATTTAAAAAAAAAAGGATAGCTAAACAATCTTCTATTAAATATAAATCCACAAACATAGTTTGGTGCTATATATAATTGCTATAATTATATGTAAAATGTAGTGTAAATAATTGTAGGTAGATATATATTTAGGCCGGCAACGCACCTGCACGCCCTCTGGTGTTGCGGATGTTCATGGGATCCTATCCTTCTGACCGTTTGCCCGCTGTACCATAAAAAAAAATTGTTTTTATTAATTATATCCAGTTCATACTTTTATTTCACAACTACAGTAATTATTTTTCAAAATTTCAATATAATATATGGAAATACATACAACATGTGTTTTATTACTCAATAAAATTACGATGTCGAACGAAAATCGGGTCAATACCCTCGACTACTGACCCGAATGAATTTGTGAAGTCTCGTATCGAGTGATCGTTATTTTTTCGCAACTACGTGAGTTATCTCGTTACCAAATCATCACTGTAATTTTCCAATAGCGCTTAGTCATTAAATTAATATTGCTGTGAATGTTAGAGAGTTTTAATCTTCGTTATTGTTTTCGTCTTTATTTTTTAGTATAACATACTCGCATCTATTCTATTAAATAAGACGTCAGCTCCCTAATAATAATTTAATTTTCGTAAAAGTTTCCTTATAGGTTTTCATTTTTAAAATTTATTTTAAAGAAGTTTTTATATTGGCAGATACATGATATATCTGCAAAAATATTCCTTACATAACGTCAAACGTCAGGTGAACGGTTATCGTAAAATAGCCTAAGTTGTATTAGAACTACCGGTTGTCTTATACTTATTAAAATACTAGCATTTGCCTGCAGCTTCACCCTTGAGTAGACTTCTGATGAGATTTATGAAAATACTAGCGATCCGTCCTCACTTCACTTTGGATATTATTTTATGTTATTACTATATATTTTACGTTGAGAAAGGTACAATATGATTATCAATATGTATTTACTGCACTATAAGCATATAACTTTTTTGTAAATATTGATAGGTTGTAGAACATTTTTTTGTTCTATCAACAATAGTTTTCGCAGAGCAAGTGACGAAAAACTTTTTATGGTAATTTTTTTACAGCTTGGGTTACATTATTGTAGTTTTAGTAAGAATCCTTATTTTTTCCTAAAATAATGATATCTTATATTTATCAGTGATAATGTAGCATTCAAATACTGAAAGAATTTTTGAAATCCGTCGAGTAGTTATTGAGCCAATTCGTTACAAACATACACATACAAAAATACAAGTATTTCGTCCGTATATTATTACTGTATCATATTATATAAGAGAATAACTCCTCTTACCGAAACTGCATGACATAACATTAACTTTAAATCGCGCTATCGTTTGGTCGAGTCGATCGATATAAGGCAGCGTTATGATATTTGATTTAATATTCTTGTTTGAATGAAATATTCTGTTAAATAAATTTTTATATGCTACTATGTGTTATGGTTATAGTATGATAGTAGTAGGTAATAATAACTTGCTTACTCGTATACGTATACTGTTGGTCATCTTCGGTAGTGTTCAAAAAATACAATAGAAAATTTGAATATACAGTTAGTCGAAGTAAATATTTTTTCAAAGGATAAAATAAAAAATATCACAAGAGTTATATCAATATTTAAATTATTAATCGGATATATCGATAAGTAACCAAGTGAATTGGTAAAACTTACATTTGAATATATATTTTTTTTGTTTGAAACCCTTATAATAAATTCCAGTACGGTGGACTATTCAAGGGTTTTTTCGTTCTAAAATATATAAAATATAAGGGTTTTATAAGAACGTAAATCTTCATATATTTTCAGAGAATTTATTCTTAGATGAAACAAAAAAAAAAAAGAAATGTTAAAAGGGAAAATAAAATCCACCCAACACAATACAGAATCACATTTATTTAACACATCAAATTGTCAAAGACGTATACATAAATTTCATCACTGCCGTTTTCCCTTGCCATTTACCACTAAGCCTTTATAACAATTGGTCATTTCTCATTCATATATACTATAAAACTTCACCACGTCAAATTCAAATTTAATTTTTTTTTTTCTAAAAAATATTTTAATTTTGCAAATTTTTACAAGTGACCTTTTGGACTTTTTCACACGTAACTACTGAGTTCAAAACCATTTTATCCATCTCATGGACTGTCAGTGATCAGAGTATATAGTTCCTATAATAATTGATGCTGAATCTTATAATCTAACACCTTTTTTAATCTAACATAAAACATTTATATTTGGAACACAACATCGACTAATCTATTACATTTAGGCATTTTTATATTAAGCGATGTAATAAATATAAAGTTGTAATTATTCAAATATTTAGAAAAAGTAATGTTTAAGTTAATGTAAAAGTAATGTAATTACTGTAAGAGTACATAGCAATAAGGTTATAAAAAAAATATAGCAATAATGTGGTTTTCAATTGGTCAGACTTTTAAATTAATTATATCTAAGTACTTATATGTTTTAAATTTTCATATCACAAGTGAAATGTTTTAGTAGGCGGAATAGAGAAGTTACTTTATATAAAATAAAACAAAAAAACAAAAGCTCAATTTTTTTAACTTAAAGAAAATAATCATTAAATGAAAACTGAATACCAGTTAATTAATCCTATTCTACTCACTACACATCCAGTTAAACATACAATTATTTTTTTATTAATAATCACTTTGAGTACTATCATAATCAGCAAAACATAAAATTAATACATTGAGCAATAGTAATTAGTTGAATCCACACATATAATTTCGTAGAAACATTCAGAATTGATAATCAATATAATGTCCATCCACTTTTGTAATCACATCGCATCGCATTATAAACGCTATATTCCGATATACATTAAACTATCGGAATATAGCTTAACGCCTTCAGCCAGCTGATGTAGACGGCTGTTCCGGGGTCGGCATTCGGAGGGCATCGAGAGCAAAGATATCCCTCTCAAGAAGCTTGAAGCTCATGTTCTTGCTCTGGAACAGGTGATTCACGTCCTTCAGTTTCGGAATGACGGCCACACCCCGTTGCAGAGACCAAAGCAATAGAATTTGGCCAGGAGTTGAGTGGTAACGCGCAGCCATCTCATTCACAACGGGATGTGCGAGCAGTGCTCTTTTGCTGTTCTTCAAGCTACCGAAACAATTATAAGATTGTATTTGTATGTTATGATCATAGCAGTACTGTAGAAGCTGTAGATCATATGAGAACGGATTCCACTCAATCTGCAAAAAAAAACAAAATTAAAGTATGAATTAATTTAACCATAATAATCAAATCAAAAAATCACTTACTTGATTGACCAATGGCGTCAATTGTAATGAGTTTGACAGCTTTGCTAAATATTTAACGCTGCAGTTGGAAACGCCAATTGCGCGTATTTTCGATTGACTGCACAGCTTCGCTATGTCCGCCCAGGTTTGAGGGCTAAGAGCTGCAACCACGGCAACCCTTGCATCGATGTTTGGGCCGCCAGGGAAATGAATCGAATACATGTCGATGTAGTCGACGCCCAGATTTTGTAAGGTTCTTTCCAAAATCTTAGCAATGATTTCGCCACCGCTGCACATGGGAGCTAAAATTTTATTCAATTATTAATTATAATTATTAATGTATAATTAGTTATTATTACTTAAAATCTTAGACTACTTACATAGCTTAGTTGTTATGAATATTTCCTCCCGAGTTAGGCCATGTTTAGGGAGTAAAACGTTCAAAGCATCTCGAAATAGCTCTTCATTTCCGTAAGCGGAGGCAGTATCTACAAATTATATAATAATTATATATCTGCTAAAAAATCAGAGTACATATTTTCCATAAATATGTATGAAATTACCGAAGAGACGATATCCAGCAGCCAAAGCAGCATCCAGTATATAAAAGGCGTTGTCATCGTGTAGCTTAAATGTGCTCACTGCAATAAATACAAAAACAAATTAAATTAAAAAAAGAAACTTACTTCACTACAAAATAAAAGCTTTACTTATTTTTTGTGATACTTACGGCCTATTGCTGGTATTTTTATGCCATTCTTCAATATAAAAAATGCGTCGCCATAATTATTCGTTATCATCGGATTCATTTTTGATATATATCAAAAACAAACTACAAAATATTATAAATTAAATGATTTAATAATTTATGAAGCAATAAAAACTATTCAGTTAAATTTATTAAATACACAACACTGTTGCAACGGACGTCTGTTAGTTTTCAAGCCTCACTGCCAATAAATGAAATATGTATGCACCGAAATGTAGGAGCGCCAGGAGGGCTGTATTGATTAGTGCGCTGTGTAGGAAACTAAGCTATTTATAGAATATCAGGGACCTGGGACGTAAGTTATTGATTTGTCTCGCAAAGAGCCATGTTGTATGCGTGATATCGAAAAGAAAGTTCCAAATTCAAATTAAGCATATCGTAAATACAACAGTTTTCTTATTGAATCAGTTTATCACTTATTCACAGTATTTATATTTTTTTTAAGAAAAAAAACTGGTATATGTAGAAAATTTAAAATATTAGCCAAAACTTTGAAGTAATATTTAACGATATATTAACAAAAGCTTTTTTATTCTTATTTATCTTTTATTATGGCTGCACGCAGCCCGTACACATTGGTCGCCATAAGAGATAAGTTCACAATATTACCGACACTATTACGACAAAATCGAACATCTGTCCTTGAGCACAGGGTCGATACTCCACGTCTATGTTTCCGCACTGCAAAAAGTCATAACGTATAAGACGTTTGTGTGGATTATCCTTCTTGAGCTTTGATACGCGGGGGTGCTTACAGATATAGCGCTTATTTTTAATTTGGAGTCTTTGATATTGTTTATGATTATGTTCTTTGGCTTTTATTTATATCAGAACATATATTTAGAATGACGATAAAATTATATCCTTAATAACATGTATGTATATGTGCTTATAATGTTTCAATTCCAAATATTATTTCCTAACTGATATAGTACACAAATAGTCCACCAGAATTCATATTGCATTGAAATATACTTAATTGATCTTGAATAATACATACAGTTTGTATTGTATTAAAATTCTATATTATTATATTATATATATTATATTATTAATATTCTTAATATTCTAATAAAATACAATTATTCTTATTAAATTGCCTGTGATTTGGAGCTATATTTCCACTGAGATTTTGGCGCTAGAACACAGACATAACCACAAACTCTTTACATAAAACTAAGATTTAAAAAAAATCTAAATTTGCCGTTGTGTCTTCACGTAAAGCCAAAATTTAATATATGCAAAAACTTTCTTGTGCGAAATTAATATGAGGAAATCTAATTCCAATCAAATCAACTTACTTTTTTTGTTAAGCACAAAAACTATTTTACACAATAATACGTGATTAATCACCTAATGAGACTATGAACAGATAAAATACCATAGCTAAGTCTTAAATTCCCGCCAAAACAAGTTGGCTCCAGATAAAATATTACTTTTTAAGCAACTTTGAACATTTAACATTTATTACATAAAAAAATAAACAAGCGATGATAAATAAAATATAATACAAAAAAATTACAGCAATGATATGAGAGAAGTATTAAAATCGTTGAATGTGTATCAGCCGGTGGCTGAATTTAGCCTCTGCAACAGCAATATTGGGCGACTATTAACAACAGAGTTAAAAACAAAATCGATAAAAGTATATGGCGAATCGAATCGATACTACGTTTAATAAAACCGATTTAATTCGACCAAAATATACAATATTAAAATATACAATATTTTGGTTTTGCACTAATATTATCAGCATAATTTATTCGTGTCAAGTAATATTATAATAGAACTATTATATTTTACTGTAGACCAATCTTTGACAAAAAGTTATCGTAATTGAAATTATCTTGTAAACGTATATAAATATCTATTACATTGAATTTTTTTTTTAAGTTTATACAGTAAAATATAATTTTAACTTGTTTTCATTTTAGCCTACAATATATAGCAGTATCTTTAATAAGCACCGCCAAATATGTACACTAAAAACTCGCTGAAAATTGGAATCCTACACTGAAATCATAAACTTAAAGCAGAATGAAAAATAGTGATATCCATAGATTATATAAACAAATTTTAATTTTCAATCTCATCGCTTTCAGACTTCAGATTTCAGAACTCAGGCATTTTGTATTATCCGCAATGGCCGCTTATTATTGGAATATTAACTTGCTACTTATAAGATTTTTGAAAATCAATTCCTTATTACTCACTTATTATTAAATGCGAAATGGGTGCTGACAACTGCATTAATTTATAATAATGTAGTTGGCGTTGGTGTTGTGACTATGCAAATGGTGATAGTACGCTAAATATTTTTATTTTACAATATTTTTGCTTAAGGATAAGTAAATGTGTAAACAAAATGAGGTTTCATAGACGATGTGGTGACAGAGTGACTCTCTTACACGACAATACGACAGCTGTTAGAAATTTTGTAGAATTTAACCATGGCCTGATATTAAGTGCGGATCCAATAGTAGACGATGTTATATTCGAAGTATGTATAGATAGAAAGGTAATTCAATGACAAAGAACGTATTAATACATAGTTTTGTACGTATTCTATAATACTCTTGAGATAGTAGCTACTACTACTATAATAGTCCTAGTTTTTTAATTTAGAAAACTGCTTAAAGGTTAATGTGTGGAATGGAAGCCTTGAAATTGGAGTTACTACTTTGGATCCTGAATATATGGAACTTCCTGCAACAGCAACCAAATTAAGGAACACAGCATGGGTAATATGAATTATCTGAATTGATAGACATAACTTTTTTTAAGTGTACAATACATTGTTAAATAAGTTTTACAAACATTATTATTATTTAGTGAGTAACAATTAATAAAGCAATTGATATACTTATAGATAATGTCAGGAAGCTCAATTGTAAAAGATGGGGTAACATTAATAAATTCCTATGGCCCAGAATTAGATACTCTTCGGGAAGGAGATACTCTTGGTGTTATGAGATCTGCTAAGGTAAATATATATTTATGGTGTTTAATATATTTTTATAAGCTAAAATGACTTAAAGAATGAGCATTACTATTAATAAAAGAGTAGCATCTTAAGATTGTTATAATATTTATTTTTACACGAGTTTCATACTTATTTGGAGAGAAAATAAGAAGATAAGCTGTTATAATAATATTTGTTAAAAAAATTGATTGAGTAATTTTTTATCATTAGGGAGAATTGAGTTTCTATATTAATGGAAGATGCCTTGGAATAGCTGCAAGAGATATACCGTCAAGATTGTTTGCAGTAATTGATTTATATGGGCAATGTGTACAGGTGTCCATAATTTACACTAATGGTATGCGTACCATAATGGAGAGCAGTTTGGATCAGGTCAGTCATCAATGTTGAAATTCATTTATTATTAATGTAGACAATATTTAATTTTAAAATATTTTTATGATGTTCAAAATGTATTAGTAGTAAATTGTACTTTACTATGTGAGTGTGAATTTATATAAATAAGCATTAATTATTCATTAATTTTTTATTCACATTGCACTAAAACATAACTCTTAATGTAATGTAACTCTTGTAGAAAAATTTATGATCATCCTTCTTGTTTATAAAAAACCCATCTATAATAAATGTTTACTATCCTAATAATGACGAAGCTTGAGTAAAATTAAAAAAGGTTATTGTTTTCTTAGATTGAAGAGGATCCTAACAATGATGATACACTAACATCTAGTGAGGATGCTCCTGTACCAGATATCCTGTCGTCATATCCTAAAGAACACAATGAAGTATACATCTCAATGCCCATGGATGTGTCATGTGCTATGGGTTTGTTTTTGTTTGTATACATGATTATTGTACTGATTTTCTCTATGTCTGATTGTCTATTTGTTTTGCAGTTGCCCATGACCGCTTACGATTTCATCCTAGATGTGGGATTCTAGTGAAACTTTCTGCTAATAACAAGTAAGCAGAATACAATATTACTAAGAAATAAGAATACTTCTATGTTTTTGTATGATCATCAAAGTTAAGAAACATCGA
This sequence comes from Doxocopa laurentia, assembly GCA_027564475.1. Lineage (NCBI taxonomy): Eukaryota > Metazoa > Arthropoda > Insecta > Lepidoptera > Nymphalidae > Doxocopa > Doxocopa laurentia. The sequence continues at coordinate 1,597,523 of JAOPTZ010000015.1, read as the reverse complement.
GTGTGTTTAGTATGTTAAAGTGCATCCGTCTGAGAATACATTATCCCACTGTCTCACCCACTAACACTGCCAAGAATAGTTAGGCAAACTTAGGAATAAAACAGTCACTCGGGACATACAAAAATTACACAAATTACAATCATTTAAGAACTTTTATAGTTATTAATAGTATAAGCTTATATTTGTCCCAGTGACTAAGGGACGACAACTACCCATAGAAAATTGGAGCTTCAGCCTTAGATTTGCAGAAAAATAAAGAGGATATAATAAAAAAGTGACAGCACTTATCTACATTTAAATATTTTTTCACAAAGAAATTTTATCAAAACAAAACTATGATAGCTTGGAAAGATCTGTTAATAAGCTAAAAGAAAAAACGCGAGTTACCTACGATTCAATTTAAATAGTAGATGAAAATGTTTTAGTTATAGTAATATCAAATGTATTTTAGAACCGCAGAGAGGGCGCGTCCGCTCGACGACTACAATAATGGAGTGGTTATGACGCATCGACCCCTGTACGATAATGAGCTCTTTGAAATACGAATAGATAGACTCGTTGACAAATGGAGTGGCAGCATAGAGGTAATATCAAAAAATATTACTTATTGTATGTGTATTACTTTTCTATAGCTATAAAACTTTCCCTTTTTGATGTATGGAATATATTTAATCTCCATAAACTAAAGTCCAACTAGACAAAGCCCAGTTAAGTTATCAAGTTTGTTTTGAAAAATATTACAATTACAAAAGTTAAAACATATTACAATACTAACATTGGCCCCCGATAATCCAACCCCTATTTAATCAGGCACCCTCTGTAAGCCGACATGGTCTTATTTACATATAATATAATACTTTTTCGATAATCATTGCTCATGCGTGATTATATATCAGAGTAGATATATATAACATTCAGAATCTAGTCATTGGATCTGTGATTTGTCGGACAAGATACTCTTTTCTAAAAAAATTTGGAGTAAAGGGGGTCTTAAGCAGTATTAATCTAATACTAATGTAATAATCCGACAAATTCAATAGGGCGACAATGCCCTGCAAAATGTTTGTCGGATTACCGGGGTCCACTGTATTGAGTAAATTAGTTTTTTTTTCATCTGTTGAAATTATCTTTGTCCTATATAGATTAACCCGTAACAGGAAATAACTGGATTTACATGAAAAATTTAAAACTGCATTTATTCAATACCTTATTATATACAAGCTTTTATTTATTCTCATAATAATTTGAGTTGAAAGTTTGTACTAGAAATAATCTAAAAAAATCACATGGTGCAACAGCACCTTCCGATCTAATAGTATAGAAAAATAGTTCATAATAGAACTTTATGGGATTGTTTGAGGATGATGTTATTTTACATAGTATAAATTATATAAGTTTTCTATGCTGAAGCCCATATAAATTTAACAGGTTGGTGTAACAACCCACAACCCAGCGACAATAAGGTTTCCATCAACTATGACCAACATGGATTCTGGGACAATAATGATGTCCGGTTGCAAAGTGCTGCTCAATGGACATGGGACTTGTATGGAGTATGGCAACTTCAATCTTGATGAACTTCGGGTATGTCTATAATATTTATATGTTTGATTTCCTCTTACAATATTATGTCTATAAAAATAAAAATGAGTTGTCCAAATGTATGTACGCTCATATCTTTAGAACAAATACACCAAATGACATTTTTGTAAGTTGTATATGTAAATGTCAGAACAAGTTTATGGGTTCAATGGGATCAAAGTTACAAAGGGATCCGGAAATTTCTAGTAGGACAATTGTATCACCTACTGTTTCTATGCCCATAATATAATTCATGTTTTTTTTTAGGAGGGTGATACAGTTGGTATGATGAGGAAGTCCAACGGCAAACTACACTATTTCATTAATGGTATAGACCAAGGTGTTGCGACTGACAAAGTAGACCAGCAAGTGTGGGGTGTTATTGACCTCTATGGAATGACTGTTAAGGTACTTATTATTGTTACTTTCAAGAAATATTCTGCAATAACCAGGTTCCAATTGAAGTTACTGCTACTTAGGATTCTTTAGAAAAGAACTTACCAGAAATTCTTGTTAATAATCATATAATAATCTCATCATTTAAGTTATTTTTACCAACATTTCATAACTTTAGAATAAGTTAAACAAGGTATGCACTAAATAGCTTGATAAAGATAGCTGATGAGAAACTCACTTTGTTATCGATATCGACATTAACAGGCTGTTACAATTACAAGTAAATTAATATTTTTTACAATCAGGTATCAATTGTGGATTCATGTGAGGAAATTGATAGTAACATCAACAACATTCCAACTGTATCAAGTGCTCCCGATCTGCCTGTGCCTTGTATGTACACATTATCTATGTCACTTTAATATATTTTAATGATACACTGAAATGTCAACTTAAAATTATTCCTTAATCAAATATCTTCTAAAGTGAAGCTACGGTTTATTTTTATTGAAATTGTAAATATTTTTATAGGTAGGTTCAGGCCCAGGATAGACGAAGATAGCCTTTTATTTCATACGCTGCGTGATTCGTATGTTATTATTATTAACGATGGTAAGACTGCTCATAGGCCTAAGTGAGTATCTTACATTTTTAGTATTATTCTAAAGCACATCCGCCATTTTGCTTTTGTCGTGGGTTCGATTACCTCTTGGTACCTATGTTTGTATTGACCATGCATGTGCTCCGATCTGTGTGACTGTAACTGTGTGTGTAAACTCAATGATGTATTAATATGCGTTATAATATATACATATAATAAAATAGTAAAAATAGTCTGTGTGTACATTAAATATATTTACTAAAAGTTGAATATAACTCAATGTTTTTTAAAATTTCTGTGTCTGTATGTTCACGCTAATCTCTGAAACTACTGAACGGATTTTTATTATTATTTTATTTGTTTTGAAGCTATTAGCCCTGGGCACCGTATTGGCTATCATTTATTATGTTGGCTGGTCTTCATCAGTGAAGAGACTGATGAAATAGTAAGAGATATTGAAATTGTGCCTTAGGAAATAATATTGAGATACACAGTATTTCAAGGTCTACATAATTTTTGACCACAAGGTTTTTATTTTTTGATTTTGAGGCAGTTTTGAGACACTTCATGTGCCGGGTAAGCTAACAGTAAAAGTATAACATAAGAATGCTAAATATCTAATGTATGGATAAATTTCAGTGCTTTCGAATTCTTCAACAACGGCGTAGTGATGACGAACAGAACGCTACGAACAAACGAGCTGTTCCAAGTGCGGCTCGATCTTGTTATCCCCAAGTGGGCCGGAAGCATTGAGATAGGAGTCACGCAGCATACTTCCAATGATATACAGTTTCCATTCAAAATGAGCAACGCCAAGTATGCATACACTTATTATATTACCTATAATACTTACATTTAATAAGAAACCAATTTCCCTCTATCAAGTTCAGAGTAAAATTTCAGCCCGTTGATTTCGTTGTTGTGGGAATTTTAACCACCATTAAACACCGATAGGTTCCGGTTCCATTTGTATTTTTTGGTGTTCGGCATCGATATATATATGGGGTCGTTTAACCAAACACTCCTTCAAACTTTTTAAAATGTTGATGTCATATACTTTATATGATAATTTATTATATATATCTTAAGGATTAGATCAGATCGAGATGGTGAATACATTTCTTAGAGACATGACAACTTATTGTCGATCATCATATTAACTCAATTTAATCAATTATATAAACTTTTTTATAAATATTTTTAAATGCTTTATTACAGATCAGGCACTTGGGTAATGACTGGCGAAGATGTTATAAGAGATGCGACGATAATTATACCGCAATATGTTAGAAATATCAACAGATTAGTGGTAAGACATTTGACCTCAAAAAATATTTATTCCCTATTTTAAGTTATATATCTATCTAGCTGTCCGTGCAGACTTCGTCCCGGTACATTGTACAAATTTATTCCATTGACTCTGTTACCGGTATTGAAATATTAGGTAATAGAATATCTTCCATAATAAAATTTTCGATCCCGTTGATCTCATTCCCATGGGAATTTTAATCCCGTTGACCTCATACAAACCTTGTCCTGACGGCTACAAACACATAACAAAAATGATCCAATTTAGCGCAATCATTCTGAATTTAAGCGCAAACATAAATGCCGACTCTAAATCATCTTTAGTTCATAGTATTTATCATATATTATTATAAAAAAATGTTCATCTTACTATAGCTATATACAAAAAATATGTTACACAGGAAGGCGACACAGTTGGTGTGATGCGTAAAGATATGGGCATATTGCATTTTTTTGTGAACGGTGTCGACCAGGGTCCGGCAGCTTTTAACATACCAGAACACGTGTTTGGGATTGTTGGTAAGTTAAATTTTTTTTTAAATATTAACAGATGTATTTACGCTTACCACTACTAGGTAGTGGTAGTGTGGGACTCGACCGCTACCTCATCTAGCGAGCGGCAATACCCATTGAACACCAAAGCCACGTACGACATAGTACCTGTATGGTTAATACAAATATAATATGATCCATGCGATAATCGAACCCGTGCCAGGCAGGCTCGCTACCATAAAATATCGTTGTCGTATGTGCTGTGCTATAGTAGAAATTATCTTTATTTTATGATAAATTAAACAGAAAATATATTATGTTTAGATCTATATGGACGAGTTGCGCAGGCGACCATAGTGGATTCATATTCACCACCGCCTGCGTACTCGCCCGAATCACCGCTCTCGTCCGAGTCAAACGCTACTATATATCCGTGAGTATAACATAATATAACCGTAAATATAGCAGCCCTGACGAACTTCATACATACACAAAATGTATGAAATTAATGTATAAAGTCATACATAATATCATTGAAGTCAAAATACCGACTGCAGCGCCATCTGCCGGGCTGATTTGTGAATCTAAACCATCCAGGGAGCCACCTAAAAGCATGCAAAACGAATCGGTCCAGCCGTTTAGGAGGAGTGCAGTGACTTACACATGTACAGTAGAAATATATATATAAATATTTATATAAGGTTATCTTTTATTAATTTCTCACCACAGTTAAAGTATTGACACAGAAAACGTAATGTTTTTTTAATCTGTGGTAGTTCGTTGAGTAATAAATTACGAGTTTGTTATTGTAGTTTTGTTGTCAACTAGATAGAACCCACAAGTTTTTAACATTGTATAACTGCTTGTGTTTTATAATTAAAATGGAATTGTTACAGAGAGATGTGTTTCCACCGCGTCCATGGTCGTAACGCGAGACTCAGTCGAACTCGCCTGACAGCATCTAGAGCCGCTGTCTACTCGGAATTCAACGACGCAGTGCTCTTCAGTTCGAGGCCGCTTCGGGAATGCGATATGTTTGAGCTCAGGATCGATTCCATGGTCGATTGCTGGATTGGCAGCTTGGAGATTGGTAAGATAATAAAAGTCTTAAATAAACAAACAACACTTACTATTCTCACTGTGATAGTCATACCAAGTAGAGTTTCGGATTATCATATATCAGATCTTAAATAACATTTGATGATGTTGTCTCCTTGTATGGGAGTTTCTTTATTAATCTCATAACTTTGCATAAGCTATAATTAAATAACTAATGTCTAAATATTCCAAACACAATATAGTTATAATTATAATAAAATCGAGACAAAAAGTCACTGAATCAAAATTCGAAACTCCATCCTCTAAATTAACCAAATAATTGTAATATAATTCTTGCCAACATGTTTCACACATAGAGTTATTATTCATAGAGTAGGTAGGCCATAGACAGGGCTGCGAGTGTGATGTTCAACAAATAATAAAATTGGAAAGATGAGAGGCCTATGCTTGTTTAATATAAAGAACATTTAAACTTAAAGAAACAAAATGAGACACAGGGTGCCTCATTTTCTTTTCCTTTTTTTTCTATGGACACATTTTAAGCTGCCTGGACTCAGTAGGGGACTGTAGTATAATATCTCTATGGTTGCACTTCAATATCCTTCATAAATTTCTTAAAAATATTCATCTTTTAGGTGTAACAGCCATTCGTCCAGAAGATCTAGAAGCGAACGGCCTCGCTGGTACGGCGACGGACCTCAACTGGGATACTTATATACTGAGCGGAGCCGCCATGATGAAAGATGGCGAATGTGTGAGAAGCGGATATCCGCTGGACCTCGA
>JAOPTZ010000015.1:1540469-1557151 GCA_027564475.1 Doxocopa laurentia | reverse complement strand
TGGTATAAAATATAAAAGCTTTATTGCATGTCAAAGCATCATATATTTATAAAAATTCTTTGTTTATTTGTTGCAGAGTGCGAGTGGAGTATTACGTGAACGAGAATACTTTCAAAGAAAGACTGCAATTGTATTTTATAAAAAATCAACGTTCGAGTAAGTAATCAATTTTAAAAGAATAATGAATAAAAATATATTTCCTGTATTTTATTAGCAAGCTTACGAACCGAAACATGGAATTTTCATCGCTTAAAACGCTTTGTGTATAGCTTCTAGCTGACCATATTACGTATGTAAAATAGATTATCATGAGGACATTGAATCGATTCAATATCTAAAGCGCTTCCATCAAAATAATTTCGACCAAGATGTAAAAATATATGTAGTTGTAGCGAGCCAACCATAGTAGGCATCCAAGCGCGTTCTATAAAACTCTGACCAATTATGTTGGAAGAGCAGACTTCTTTATTTCGGACAACGCGACATGCGACACATCGTATGACGTTATTAATCTTCAAGCCGTAAAAACAATCTTGGTGGAGGTATCTTTAAGCTATAATGATGAATAATATTATAACGGCGAAAGTTTGTGAGAATGGATGTATGTATGTTTGTCACTCTTTCGCGAAAAAACTACTGGACGGATTTGGATGTAACTTGGCAATGTTATAGCTTATATACCAGAATAGTTATAAGGTATATAAATATTAACTTTTCTTCGTGGTTTTGTCTGTGATATAACATAGGTTATGTTTTTCGAATATACCTACGCCATATTAGCCATAAAGTTTAATGGCTGACGATTGTGGATCATTCTGCAAGTAACCTTTAGCAAATAAAATCATCGTTTAGTACGAACAAAACCTTAGTTAATATTTTTTTTAACTACTTCTACTTTATTTTACTTAACTACATTCCGGACTAACAAAGTGAAATAGGTTTACGACCTATGTCTTATTTACCTGACTTTTCTTGAAAGAAAAATTTAAATGAGGCTTTTTTCGAGCACAAAAGCATTGTTCTTCAGTGCTACGTGTCAGTATCCTTGATGAGAACCCTTAACAACAAACCTTTACTTAGTTTTTCCTGAATTTTATATAATTAAAAAAATCATATTCCTAATAAAAGAATCCGAACGACATTATTCTGTTCTGTAAATTAAAAAAGATAATTAATCGCAGCTTTTCCTATTAGTTATTTTAATCCAAATTATCTAACAAGCTAGAACACGCCATTAATTTTATATAACTTTGAGGTTATTAGGATAAATACGTCATAAGTACTCTAATGTATGATATTTTAGAGATACAGAGACATTAAAAAAGAAAGTCTTACAATATAATAATAATATAATTCAATGTATTGTCTTATCAATGCAATATACTAGTTCGTAATAAATTAGAGATCAGAAAGATTGATCTTTTAGATAAGATGATTTCCATTATTAAGTCTAATGGGATTGTTTCCATAAAGGATTAGAATTAATTAAATTTCTGCATAAACACTTAATAGACACGCAAGCTTATGAAGGTTACTGAGAAATCAAATAATATTATTAATGTAAGCTTGTTCAGTAGTTCGCGCGTGTAGGCGACAACTTCTAACATATGAATGCATAGTAATTACGTTTCCACTGTCCAGGATTTGTTAAATGTATTTAAAAGTTGTTTTTACAACTATTACTTGTTTTCATTTAGTATGTTATTAAATTATTATGAATGTTACCAATATTTTCATAAAAATAACCTACACCATATGAACTTTTCAATTCGCGTCAAAGGATTGTTTCAAATAAACTGACTGTCTAGTAATAAGTTGTATTAATAAACCTAATAAAATATATAAACTAAAACATACGGATACATATAAATAATTATATCTATAAGAAATAAATAGCTAATTCTTAAAATATTCTTGTTTCAAAACTTTAAATCAAAGTATTTTTTATGTGAATATATAATGTATGTACTCGTGTATTAGTTTTATCTGTATATCACATATGTATATTTTACAAAATTAATCAAATGGTACTTTTAATGTGAATAGAATAAGGAAGTAGTCTTTATATACTTTGAAATGGTTAAACTTCAACAGACATATTGAGACAGTTGACGTAGAACATCGTCTAGGAAATCGCTGTGTTCTATAGCCTTAGTATATTTCTGTATAATACAGAGTAATTATCTTATCACGAAAGCAAAGCACTTACGTAATTGAGTTGCCTAATTGAAGAGCTGTCAGGAGACATTGACATTTAGACGAATGTTAAAGATACCTGGGAATTGGGAGCAAGTTAGAATAAGCTTTTGAGAAAAGTTGAGGAACTGGATATAACTACGATTAAATATGAAATCGCAAACAACCGTTAAAGTAACATATATAAAGGGCTTTTATATACCAAAAGATTGGCATAAAATATATACAAAGGTTTTTAAATCAACAATACCTATAACAATATAAAACGAATCGTTCAAAACTTAACTGACTCTGAGCTGATCAAAAATAGACAACGTTATGAATATTTGAATAAATCATCGTTGTTTTAAATAGCTTTGTTAATTTTATTCTTGGCGACCGACTTGAAGGTACTCGTTTGTTGCTATATAGGCTAGTTAATTAACTACAAAAAGAAATGTATTATTACTTTTTCTGATTTTTTTTTACTTTAGTGTCTGAACTAAATTAGTCAATTCTTTTTTTTGGTATTCCTGTATACCCAATATAAATTTAGGATTTCGATCTAATTGCTTCTTAGACATATATAGTATATTACACATTACAGTTCCCGTATCCCGTATCCGTATCCGTATCCGTAATTATTGCAGACCTGAGATTCGAAGATTTAAATTTTATATTATTTGTTTCAGGTTTACGTATTAGGATAGTAAATCTTTTTTTCAAGATCCTTGCCTGCCTTCTTTACATTTTTCGCGTTTGTGCTGACGGAGATCCAATATCTGCGACTTGGTAAGTTTTTCATAATTCGTTGTTAACTACAGCGACAGATATCCTCGGCGGCTTATTCATATTTCTTATTTATATTAACTGTCTTTACTTAAGTATAATAATATCTGAAATGCTGCAAACCAACCATCACCGTTTCCGAGATTTTTGTGAGGTTTCCAGCTGGCTAACAAGTTGTAAACGGCGCCAGTAAACGAGTAATTTTTTTTGCTTGTGTCTTCAAGCAAACAATCAAGACTTAATCTTTGAATATCATCCCATGATAACCTATTGAGTTTTTCGTCAGTTAACTTATTAAGCGTTTTGGATTTGCTCTTGCATTTGTTTCCGTCGATCAGTCTAAATTACTTTCCGATTCTCTACAACAAGCTTTTATTTTACCGTTAGATTTTAAAATGATCGTCAACAAGAGTAGCTTTCAAGGAGCTTCTGTTCTTGCGATTGGTATTTTGATTTTCGTAGATATTTGATGTATTTTTGCTGTAGGTTTTACCTACACATTTATATCACCGCCTTTATTCAAATTCACATTTTATCGTTTTTTAAATTATACTTAATAACAAAAAATTCAATTCTATTCGATTAACTAAGATAACTAAATCGGAATAAAATTATTAAAATTTACAATTAATTTAATGCCTTTTAATGCAATTTAATGACCTTTGCAAATTTTGTCTATTTGGGATATATCAACGGTAGAAAACGTCTCCAAATTTGACGGTCAAAGTAATGAAAAGAGAAGTAGCTAACGATATTGAAAAACACATCAGACTTAGTACATCAAATTAGACATGCAAATCAATATAACGGTCGCAGAAATCCTTTATAAAATATTCACTTTATGTTGTGGCTTTTCAAGAAATGTAGAACTATTTAATTGTTTTAAATCGATATATAATAGCATTAAACGCTATTTTTAAATGTCAAGGATACTTAACAACTGCATTGAAAGACATCGATAATTTTTTATACGATGATTATTTCATGTTCTGTTGAAGAGACATTTCAAAGTTTTGTTTTTTTTTTATTTAAAAAGAGTTTCATTTGCTTGTATGAAGTTTTGATTAGCCACTAATATAGTGTAATTGTTTCAGCTACGGATGTAGGCCCGGAAATAAGACAGAGTTTGAGTACTCCGCGAACCTAACCGAGGAAGAGTTCCAAGAGCATCCGATTATTAACTGGGATGGTATAATATGGGTGAACCGCCCACTTTACCTCTGGGGAGTGCAAGTAGTGCTCGCTATGATATCCATGGCCGAAGCTATTTTACTCGTCTATCTAGGATACAAGGTTAAATATATCGTTGAAATTGATCACATTATAACCTTTCAGTAACATATCAATGTATATTTCGATTTATACTCCTGTTAACGTTTAAATTTATTTTCAGGGCAACATTTGGCAACAGGTGCTGTCGTTCCACTTCATATTGGAGATGGTTAACACGGTTCCTTTCACGCTCACTGTTAGTACTTGAGTTTCATATTGAAGATTAAGGACTTTCTATATTTCTATAAATTTATAATGTTATAAATGCAATATAATGTTGTAAATGCAATCATGTACGACCAGCCGATACTTCATACTACAATTACATTAACTATTGCTTGAAGTGTTATAACGAATTTCCTTTGATTTGACATACATGCAACGACATGACTCTCGAATAGAAGTGACCGCTCGGAGTGGTCAACAGCATCCGCCGAATGATCGAGCTGTCGCACTTGACAATGTCTATGCCTGCAGTCATGTGTTGTTCAAAGATTAACGGCTCAAGTACCCGTAAATATTCATATCAATGATTAAAAGTATTTATAAGAAAAAATATTGTTACGTTTTTCAGGTACCTTTCCCGCCTCTGCGCAATTTGTTTATACCCGTATTTCTGAATTGCTGGCTGGCTAAGAGGTCTCTAGAAAATATGTTTGTGAGTATTCAGTTGACGTGGGAAATATTAAATTAATATTAAATAATATAGAACGTGTAATTTTAATTGTCATGTTAAAAAATTTCAGAACGACTTGCACCGTGCGATGCAGAAATCACAATCAGCTCTTTCACAACAACTCATGATCTTATGCGTCACGCTACTCTGCTTAGTTTTCACAAGGTAATTGACTTTTCATTAAACTATACATAATTATTTTTTAAAATTATAGCGTAATATATCGAGTTACGCCACAATTTCCTCAGGTAATTTGAAAACAAATTTTAAAGCACAATTTTCTATTATAATGTTAAGAAAATAATACATCTCCGAGAAGACAGGCTCATTCAATTTGCCGCCTTTTAGTATTTTACCATGCCACTTTGAAGCTTTTAAGAGCAAAGAGTAAAAAGAATCCTTAGTTTTATTTTTAATTTATTCAATTACGCATCAGTCCCTTCCTGAAAAGAATAAATTGTAGATGGGTATAAAAATATCATTAAAGTACTTCGTTTTGATTTAATATCAAATTAGAAATTGTATTAAGCAAAATCCTTTTTTTATTAAAATTTAATAAATTTGAAAAAATATATTTAATAAATTTGATTATATTTTATTACTTTCAGCGTATGTGGTATCCAGCATTTCCAAAGAGCTGGACATCGTCACTTAAACCTATTCCAGGCGACCTACTTCGTGGTCGTTACGTTTTCGACCGTGGGTTATGGAGATTTTGTACCCGACATCTGGCCATCACAACTATTTATGGTCATAATGATAGGCGTTGCACTCGTTGTTTTGCCGACTCAGGTTCGAAATATTAAATTTTTTTATTTTTTTATTTTTATAGACGCTTCACTCAACATTCTTAAATACAGAGTAGTATTATTAGGCATAGACATATAGCGTATATAAACATATAACAGATATTATTAGAAAGTTATTTATTACTAGAGTAAAATTCATTAAAATTCAAACCTTAACATACTCACCAAAAAATACGAGAGAATATAATCAGAATATTGAGTAATATTAAGTATTTAAAATATTAAATATATTAAATCTTTACGTCTTCAGTTTGAGCAATTGGCATTCACCTGGATGGAAAGGCAGAAACTGGGTGGATCCTACTCCTCACATCGCGCGCAGTCTGAGAAACACGTAGTAGTTTGCTCGACGACACTACACGCTGATACAATAATGGATTTCCTTAATGAATTCTATGCACACCCTCTACTCCAGGATTACTATGTGGTTCTGCTATCACCTATGGAACTGGACACGACAATGCGAATGATACTTCAGGTAATAGGATTCATAGCATAACTAAATTTAATTTAAATAGCTTGACTCTAAATTTATTGAACTTATTTCAGGTACCCATTTGGGCGCAGCGTGTTATCTACATCCAAGGTTCGTGCTTGAAGGATACTGACTTAATACGAGCCCGCATGAATGAAGCAGAGGCTTGTTTCATACTTGCTGCTCGGAATTACGCGGATAAAACTGCTGCAGATGAGCATACGATTCTTAGGTAAATTACATATAGAAAAATTAAGAATAAAATAAAATTGAACGCTGTCCATTCACAACGTATATTAAATTATCTAAAATGAAAATTGGTACGAAATTCAACCCCATACTTAAAAAATACGAAATAATTATCGACTTATCTGCTAAGTAATTTAAAAACAACGAATGCCAGAAGCAAACACAAGGTGCGCAGTAAATTGCTTCTCAAATATAATTGAAGAAAAACTCAATTCTGGTATAATATTGAGATATGAAACCAAGACTTATAATCAAGACACATTCGCTATTATGCCCATGAATAAATGAAGACGTATTTGGATTATTATCCTTCTATATATCTACATATATGTGATTATATTTACTACTTAATTTATTTTAAAGAACGTGGAATAAATTCTAAAACAAATTTATAGTAATTTTTGATATAATTTTCATAAAAATTTTTCGTTTTTTTTTATTTCAGGTCATGGGCGGTAAAAGACTTTGCTCCAATCGTACCCCAATATGTACAAATCTTCCGACCCGAGAACAAATTGCACGTCAAATTTGCTGAGTTTGTTGTTTGTGAAGATGAGTTCAAATATGCGCTACTCGCAAATAATTGCACCTGCCCGGGAGCATCAACGCTTGTTACATTATTATTACATACTAGCCGCGGACAGTGAGTTCCAGTATTCATATATGATGAAATCCGTGCAGCAGAAATACACATTAGAATACTATAAGGAAAATACCATTTTTTAATTTTAGGGAAGGGCAACAATCGCCAGAAGAGTGGCATCGTCTATATGGCAAATGTTCTGGAAACGAAATATATCATATTGTTCTGGGCGATAGTCGTTTCTTTGGTGAATATGAAGGAAAAAGCTTCACTTATGCAAGCTTTCATTCACATAGAAAGTACGTACTATTTTTTTAACAAAACGTATAACTTTTCTATAATAAACACTATTGAACATTCAATTATAATATTTTTTCTAAGGTACGGCGTAGCTTTAGTTGGAGTTCGCCCAGCTGAGCTACCAGAATTCTATGAAGAAACCATCCTCTTAAATCCTGGACCGCGACACATTATGAAAAGCAGCGACACGTGCTATTACATGAGCATCACGAAGGAAGAAAATTCTGCTTTCGTTGTATCCGAAAAACAAATAGAAAGCAAATCCAACGCTATACCAAAAGACCAAACGACATGTAGTCTTCTTTCTAACGAAAAGAAGACTGGAGATGCGGAAGGCGGTACCGGACAGCAGAGAAGACCAGACGGTACTAATGTGGCTCAGTACGACCTCCCACAAGTGATTCTACAAGCTCCCGCGAGTTCCACACCAAATACATCGCCATCACGCATCTTCCCAGCTAATACAGTATCATCCGCTAATTTATCTGTTGCTGGCTGTGAGTGTCACAGTTAGATTAATGCCTAAAGTAGATTGGATAAGATCGCCATCATAATTGGCAATCTTTTGGTCTACTTTATAGTTGTATTCGCTTAAGTTGCTCGATGTCTGTAAAATTGTTGGTCAATTTTATTAGAACTTCGAACCAATTGGCTGAACTTGACAGAGAGCACCTCGCCATTTTAAATAGTTTTTGATTATCTCTGATCACGGTGAAACAAGAATAATCAAAATTAAATAAACGCATGAATTTAGAAGACTTAAACGATAATAATTTGACATGATTGGAATTTCTTTTTGCCATTATTCACTTTGGTCCGAAAAATATTTTGATTTTGTAGTGAATTTAAAGTTGAATTTTTATGTTGTTTTTATTGAGAGTTTGTTGATTTATAATACAGTTTTTTTCGTCTCTATTGAATGACTCATGATTTTCAAAGGCAAAAAGATTTTCTTTGCATGAAAAAGAAATAGTTCACAATATAAGTTCCTACTGTTATTATCGATATGCAAAACAATATAAAATACCAAGTAATATCTTACTTATTTGCAATCGATATGATAAATAAATCGCCGCTGTTTATATACTAGCAATTCTTTATTTTCGAATTTAATTTGTCGATAAATTGGTGAATAGCTTAATGCCTATGACTCATGCAATGCCGTAGTTTTCATGATTTCTAAACAAAAATCATTAAATACAATCATCGTTATCACGAAATTTCTCTCATGCCATTAATATAAATATTTATAAAAAGGTACAAATTAGATACAAAACGCGCTAAAATAATATTTAATTAGTGTGATTTAATCAGACTATTCCGTACTAAAACCTTTTAAATTTGTATATATTATAATATATAACCTATGATAATGAGTACAAGGCATAACACGCTAACTTATTATTATAACAACATAAATTTATACATTTCAGCCAAATTTGGAGAAGCATCGACATCAGGATCAGAGTCGCGCACATGTCTTAAGGAATCTCCAGCCACAGACAGCGCGACCGATAGCCATCTACTACTCCCACGACCAGATAATACCAATTTTTTGAGCCCTGACAGCCTTAACTGCCGGCGAGGTATTTTATGTTTCATTCACATTATTATACAAATAGCTACATTTATAAACATCAGGTTATACTGATTTGATTTGAATAGGAAATGTTTATGACCCAGGAAGTAGACGACCATCGATTTTACCAGTACCGGATATGGTAAGCCCGAATATTGCGCCTGATAATCAAGATGGAGCAGGAGTGGATGAGAGCGAGGATGAGCTTGAGGACGATGTGCCTTGGAGGTCTCCCTCCGAGAAGATAGCGTAAGATTCATTGACAAGCCCTACTTCGCCATTATCGCGATCATGCACGCACGCCTATTTATTTTTATCACTTCGCTGACTTTTCGATTTTCGTATGTAGTAACTTAAATTTCAATTTTTTCGGAGCTACATTGCACAAGTTTTATTCGTGATATATGTATCACTAAATTAAACAAACGCTTTACGCAATGTGGATCCATGTTCACATTAGCAAAATCTAAATAGCTAATTACCTAACAAATTGAAGATATACGAAATTTCGACTGTTATTTAATAAATAGATTTTGCTAATTATCTTTTATTTTATCGTCAATAGAATTGTGTTGCTGATAGAAAGGCACAATTTTTTTGTCGATCTTCCAATTTTATTTCTTATTGTTTTAGCCTGTACATTCAATCGTGTAGATAGAACAAGCGGATCGCGGCAGCTGCATGCACTCAGCACAATGTACGTCATTATATATTACTTGTAAGTTATGTTGTGCATTGATCACGATTGCTTTGCTTGTAGTTTCAACCTTCCTTGTGTTAGGAAAAAATGTTAATTTTGCCACTTCTATACATACATATACCACTTAACAAAATAAAGAAAAAATATTTATACATAGCTGAAGTAAACTTTTAACAAAAAACATCTTGAAAATTCGCTTTGTTATAATTATATAACTTGAAATTTACTAAAACACTAAACTAACAAAAAAAAATTAATTTATATTTAATAATAAGTAATAGAAAGCTTTGAAAACAATACAAAAAATAAATACTTATTTACCATAACCATAATCGTACACAAGTATTATTACATTACAATTAATATTAAACATTAAATAAACGTATAAACCTTAACTATCGTCATCACATCGTTCCATGCATGTGCCGAAACATTTGCCTCAATATTTTAAACATTTTACTGATATTTCGTTATAATCGAATTGAGCTAAGCTATAAGAACCAGCACATTTTTTTTCACCATATTATTCCCAGAAATCAATGTATAATTAATAGATTTTTAATAAAAAATAAAGCACGTTTTCCCAAGCTCGTATTTAGCACACATGAATGTTTCCCCTCGTGAGTGTTTAGTTGATACGAATGTGTGCATTGTGTACGTATCCCTGAGCCCTGAGTATGTCCCACTGCCGCTGCGGGTGCAGTGATGACGAGACCACCAGCTCCATCTCATCCCTGGGGGGCAGTGAAACTCGTAGTGGCTGGCGCAACGATTTCACGAGGTAAGCATGAAGTAACCGCCTTCGCCTGGTCGTCTTGACAACGCTTAGTAATGGACGTTAGCTTTCGACAACGGTTCTTTTTTTTTTACAAAAAAACGTGTTATTTTTAATTAATTTGACAGTAACCAGTAACCTTACATTTTAAATTATAATAAAACATACTTGCCCCAAATTGTATGTCATCACATATTTGATAAATATCAATCTAATTGTATTTATATAATTAGGTATCAATATATTCGCTTTTTTATATTTACAGTTTATTACTTGAAACTAGGAGTTTAGTATTGCACAAAATTATTGTAATACATAATGAAGCTGCTTGGCATTGAATGTTAGTTTATATCAAGCACATTATGTAGTGTAAATTATTTAACGTAATATTCTTCGCGGACATTATTTCTTTATAAATATTTTTAACCTACGCCATAGTGTCGAAAGCAAGCGGTAAGTTTTGTTTGAATAAATTTTTACTTTCTAATTTATATTTATAATGAGCTTTGCTTCGCCTTATTTAAGGTATATAAATTAGTCATTTAAAATTTTGAAGTAACAATTTGTTACTGTTTCCTATTACAGGATCGTGAAGGGGTTCCCTCCCGTCTCTCCTTTCATAGGCGTCAGTCCAACGCTTTGCTACTTGCTGAAGGAAAAGAAGCCTCTATGTTGCCTACAACTTGCACAAGTTTGCGAGCACTGCGCCTACCGGAATGCAAAGGATTATCAATGGCAAAACAAGACAATCATTCTCGCCGCCGACTACGCCTCAAATGGAATCTATAACTTTATTATTCCTCTGCGCGCCCATTTCAGATCCAAAACATCACTCAATCCAATTATCCTTTTGCTGGAACGTAGACCTGATGTCGCTTTTCTCGATTCTATTTCCTACTTTCCTCTTGTCTATTGGATGCTCGGTACTATCGATTGGTAAGAACATTATTTATTGTCCATTTAGTATAATAATTATGTGTAGTGTCAATAATGTTTTATAATAACATTACAGCCTTGATGATCTACTACGTGCTGGAATAACATTAGCAGAGAATGTGGTGGTCGTTAATAAGGAACTATCTAACTCAGCCGAAGAGGACAGCCTTTCAGACTGCAATACAATTGTGGCAGTTCAAACGATGTTCAAGTAATCCATGTTGCTTCAATAATCTATACTTAGTAGAGTAGTTAGTTTCGATAATGTTTCACTTTTTTATATGATAAGAACGTTGTCCGCACAGCGAAAATATTTTTAAATTATGAAGCTAAGCGAGTGAAATACACTTAAAAGTGCTTTGCGATAAATCGTGCTGTTGCGATCAAATACAGTATTATCCAGCTTAATATGACTACTCTTTTCAGATTCTTTCCATCTATAAAATCTATCACGGAGCTATCCCAATCATCTAACATGCGATTCATGCAATTCAGAGCGCACGACAAGTACGCGTTGCATCTATCCAAGATGGAAAAGGTTTGCTATAATGTTTTTAGGTAAAATGAAAACACTAAAATTATATTTATCACAGCATCTTTTATTGCAGCGCGAAAAAGAAAGAGGTTCCCATATTTCCTACATGTTTCGGCTTCCTTTTGCCGCTGGGTCCGTCTTCTCGGCGTCAATGCTGGACACACTACTTTATCAGGCTTTCGTAAAAGACTATGTCATCACATTTGTTAGGTTGTTGTTGGGTGTCGATCAAGCCCCAGGATCTGGATTCCTCACTTCCGTAAGTTTTTCTTTCTACGATCTTGAATAAATTTAGCTTGCGCATATAAATGGGTTTATTGCATTTTCATTCCATCTCACGCCGCGCGAATAAGTGTAAAACAATGTTTTTTGGCGATTTGAATTTGTTTTTTTATATTTATTTATTATACTAACATTTATATATAGGATGTATCAATAAGTAACATTTTGCTACCTTGGACTTGTGACAGATGAAAATAACAAAGGAGGATATGTGGATACGTACATATGGTCGGCTGTATCAAAAATTGTGTTCAACCACATGCGAAATCCCGATAGGGATTTATCGCACACAGGATACAAGCTTAGCTGATCAATCGAACCACGTGAGTATGTCGCCACGGAGCCCGACTGGGTGGTTTTGGTCACGCCTCGCGGGATTGCGACCATCGCGCGAATCGGTGAGTCGGTCCACTGTACCTCTCAGATAGTACTCCTTAAATACAGTCCTTCGCCGCTACTTATCGACAACATTGAATTGTTACACTCAAACTAACTTAAAATGATAATAGTCTAGTAGTCCTAGTCCTTGGACTGTATTTCGGGTAACTCTTTTGAATTTAATTTATCTTTACTTCGGGTCAGCGTTACACTTACTCATTATAAAATTGTCTTACATTTACATATAAAGCCTACACTTGTGACGTCTTTTTAAACTAGTTTTTTTGCATTTCTACAATTTTCTATTTCTCATAAAATACTTGATTTTCTTTTAAAGTACACGAGCTTAATTTTCTATTAAATCGCAAACTGCTATAGCCAAGACGTCGACCTTTTGTGCTTTTGCGTGAACGGATCTGACTAAAGAGTGTTTTAAATCGAGATTTGATCGCGGCGGGTCCAAACAACTACAATTTCTCTCATGATGATCAGCTACGAAGATAATTGAATTGCACGCATATCAGTATCGAACTCGATGATCGCAATCCCGCCATTATGTTGTCCTCTTAGTACGTATTCTGCATGGATTGTTAGATATATAAAAACGGACGACGACATCATATTACATCAACGTTGCGACGGATTCGTCTGGAAATTTGATGCTTTACGCAAATAGCGTAAACACCCTTCATCAGTATCCGATAATATCCTTGCATGTTCTCTCATACAACTCATTCAGCGCAAAACATGTAAGGTTTCAATACTGTTATTAAGTTATGAAAGTTTAAAATGCCTTCGCTTATTTAGATTTCACGTAAAGCATATAGTTTTATAATCTATTTATTTCTAGTGTCGTACAAATTATGTGTACCCCACTTATAATATTACGCATGCTTACTATGAGAACGTAGATTGCATATATCATATTTCACCATTTTGATGCTCGCTCGTATGAAACGAATAGTAACATAATTTAAAATATTCGTTTTGTAAAATATTAAAAATTGAATAAATACAATTTAGTTTTGGTCTTTTATTACAAACTATGCGAGTGAGCTTCGTATTAGGGTGTTGTTAGGGCGTAGCAGAAGTATGATAGGAAAGTTACAGCAGGCGACTGGGGAGGAGGGGGCGACAGGCGACAGAGGGTCGCATGGGCGAGGAGTCCGCTCTCGCCGGGGAACCACTGGGTGTCTCAGCGGCTGCTACGGGGATCGTACTCCAGCGGTAAGCTTCTGAAAAACAACTGCCGACGTCAACGACTATCTAAATAAATCTTATTCAAAAGAATATTCTTTAAAGTAACTTTATAATTTAGTAGATAGTTTCTGATAGTCGCCAACATAATGTTTGTGGTAAATAACAAAATGTTTTAAATTTATTATAACAGATGCGGATATAAAGGTATTTTGTAATTCAAACTATTATAAAGCGAGATCAAATATAGCTCACACATTCACATCACATATTTGTAGTGATTTTATAATCGCTATAAATTTGCGTTTTTATCATTTTTATCTCAAGCTTTAGATTAGTCTAGTCCCTAGAAGTAGACGTTTTAATTGTCGCAGTGTGCGTTATTTGCACTTAGTTACTAGATACGATGTAGAACGATCTATTTAAGTAAAAGAAACGTTATCTAATATAATTGATTGTATTATATCTAAAAAATACTTTAAAATAATTTGCCTGAAGTCAAATGATCGTTTAATGCATGCCCACTAACATGGGGGCCGGCAGATGTGATGAACACGATCGAACTTGGCTCTTATATTAATGTGAAAGAAAATTGAAGAACATTAATAATTATAAAGGTGGATCTATAAAACATTGAAAATTTATGATGACACTGCACTGCGTTTTCGCCTTATTGGTTTTCCCACCCCGACCTTGGTGCACTAATTACGAATAATTCTGTCGGCACCCGTGCAAATATTTTAATCGGTTACTTTAGAATATTTGTATGGAAAAATGACGTATAAAATAAAATTCAACTGAATATGATGATCTTCACGCTGATGCTGATGAATGATGTTATAGCACATAGTTTTAATATAATACTTATATTTTAGTATTCGACGAGCTTGGCGGACGAAGCTCGGGACAATCATGCTCAACAAATTGAGAGAGCTGAAATCGCTAATCTTGTGAGATCTAGGATCGAGTCACTTAACCTGACTGGTGTCGATTACGACGATGTGAGTGAGAAACGAAACAGTCTCTCGTACGTTATCATAAACCCAAGTTGCGACCTCAACTTACAAGAGGGCGATATCATGTGAGTCTACTTCTATGATACTTGTGGTTTCCAAACTACTTAATTCATTTTAATATATAGAACTTGCAACTGCCTAATAGCGATGCTTTTTTCCAGTTATTTGGTACGCCCATCGCCGTTCTCAGCACAAAAGACGTTTGAGCGTCATAACAGTCGCCGTAAATCTAACATCAGTTTCTGCTCTGGCGCTCTTATCCAGGCAGCAGCGGCTGGCAGTCGCCGTGGCTCTGCGCTCGGTGGGCTCTCCAGCCTTTCCCCTCGAGCTCCACCTCTCTCAACTCCTAAGGCAAACTCTCTTTCGCTTCCCGATAGCCCAACAATCGTTACTGACTTTCGTGGGCGTTCTAATTCTCTTCGAGTCGTAGATGACATCTTACTCCGTCGTTCTAACTCCCTTCGACAGGGACTCGGAACGGCTGCTAGCTCCCGCCGCCGCAAGAGCAGCCTGGAAGAGATTGGTATATCTCACTTCAATTCGCTACTGCAACATCAACAGCAGCAACAGCAGCAGAACGCGAACGCGATTAAAATTGCACTCAATGGAAGCATTGGTCTTGAGGTGACGCCACCGGACGAGGGGCCCATGGATCGATTCGCATATCAAGACATTGCCGCCGCTCTGCCTTCGACGTCGGCTGGGTCCGGCTTGCCACCAACTCCGGACCCGCAGCATCTACAGGGCACGATCGTATGATACCATCTCATGTGGGGACGACGACTAAGTTCCGTAACAAGGAACAAATGGAATTAAGCCATAACTATTTCGGCTCTCAATTGTCTTCGGAACGTATATTCATCTCGTAGCGTCTCTACTGTGCACGTAGTATTACTACTATAAATTTTCCAAAGAAACTTCAAAGTGAGTGACTGGATCGTACAATACGCGGCAGTGATATCTGTGTATTGCAAGCGGGATCAACTAGTTAATATGTAAAGGGGATATGGCCTAAGGCTGTACATAACGGGGCTTTCTTTGGTCTTATTGTATTGTATGTATATAGAGGGCGACTGTCAAGAAAACTCTTTCACTATACTATATTGCTATATTTACAAAATGTTTATTACGTGTACCTAATATTGTATTAATAAATTAATATTACGATGTAGCTGATGGCTATTACTATTGGCTATACTATAGATTAATTGAATAGATGTATATCGATTAATATTTCAGATTAGATCAATATAATAAATGAAAGCTACGTATATGATATATCATTAATATTTACTATTATTAGATTTGTTGACTGTCGAATTGTATTTCAAAAATAGTGTCTGTCTATGGCAATTAATAAAGTCGATCTGACAACAATCAATCGTATCATTCCTACGTACCCTGACTGCATTATAAGTATGTTACATTGACACGGATATTGTTAGATAAATTTAATACTTCAATACAAACGTGATCTTTATCTTTTAAGATCACAGAATATAGAAAAAAACAGAAATATATGATAATTACTACCTGCCTACTTCATAAATAAAAAAAAACAACGTGAATTTCAATGTACATTTAATATAATTCCAAAAAATTGATTCATTTTTTTAAAATAATTTCTGTTTATTTGTATGTACACGCTAATCTCTGGCAATAATAATAATAATTCTTTTTTTGTTTTGAAGCTGGGCCCTGGAACCCTGGGCACCGTATAGGCCTTATTCATTTTAGTGGCTTTAGTGGATTATTTTTGTACAAATATTTTACTAAAATTGAAAAATTCTGCAATTAATTCGGTTTTTTTTTTAAGTTTGACGGGTCAGCTAGCATACAGAACATTTAATGAAACAACATTTATTTTTGTATGATTTTATTTAATTGCATTATTATTGCATAATCATCTACTCACTACTCCATGTAGTTTAAAATCTTTGGTTAAACTATATATTT
>JAOPTZ010000015.1:1513036-1523958 GCA_027564475.1 Doxocopa laurentia | reverse complement strand
GCTGCGAATCTTACGTCACTGACTTCTCACAGTTGTTGTAATTCATGGGGTTGATGGCCTGATGCAGATGCGTTGGTCTCGTTGGTTTGTATGTAGCGTTACAACCGAGCTAAGCTCGGTCAACCAGATCGATCATATATATATATATATATATCTGGTTGATTGGTTGGTTGGTTGGTTTAGTATTTATATTTCTACATTTTTTTTCGTTTATTATCATTTGTGCCTTTTCGACGTGTCAGGACATAAAACATTTTCATCTTTCTTGTATAAATCAGTTAACGATTTATCATAAAAACAAAATGGAATTCAAATTTTCATTTCCAAGATTCATACACAAGGGTTTTTGATTATCGAGGTAAAATAATATTTTTTTGTTAACCAAATATTATACAAGCTATAAAATATATATGAAATCTAGAATGATGTTTTTAATAATATGAGTCACGCGTTTGTAAGTGTAGTGAGTGCCCCATCGTGAGTAGTGGTTAACTAGGTAAATGCACTAACAGGGGTCACGCGAGAGTGCAACGGAACCACTACCGACTCACTTGTGAATGGCAGCGAGCGCAATTGACGCGGGAGGGGGCGGAGTAGTGCGCTGTCGATGATGTCATCTCCGCTCCGCCATTTTGTATTAAGGGTCGTAAGCCGCTTTTCGCCGCCATGACGATAATAAACGCTTTGCAATACGATAATCTAAAATGATTCGACACATTCTCTTGGTTATTTTTCTACTTCTCACCATTCTATAACATGAAACGCTCTTTATACAACCATCAATCCACTTGGTTTCTTCAAGTGACTGGCGATGTTCTAAAACAATAAGTGATAGGTTATGTCGCTTCTCGCAGCCGATCAAGGATTCTCATCAGTGGGCTCCCCCTGCATGCTCGCTTCGACACCATCGAGCCCCTGCTCTCACAGTATGGCAACGTGCAACATTGCGACAAAGCGAACTCACGCGATGCCAACACCCAAGCGGTGTACATCACATTCGAGACCCCGGAGCAGGCGTTGCAGTGAGTATTGTCAACAAAGTTTGATGAGTTCTTTGGAACCAATTTTATCTATCTACCGCCACTGCTGGATGCTTGGTGTCTCCCGCTTCTCACGCACTATCGATTTTATTGCATGACTTGTGATCATTTATTGTGTTGTCTTTGTCTTACCTTCTCTTTCTTAATAGCAAATCTATTGCTTTTTCTAAGTTCTGATATTCAGGGAAAAAGTCGATAAATGCATGGGGTTCATTTATTACATTGAGGTTGCATAATTCGTATCTTCATATTATTGTATTTTATATATTGTAATGATTGTAACCAAATTAAAATTATACGCAACTGTGTTATGGATTTATAAACATCATTAACAAAAAATTTAATGGTATGCTGCAAAATTTTGTATTCTTGTTTAAGATAAAGTATTTATTAGTTATGCAAATCAATTAATTTGTAATTATTTGTAAAGTACATAAATGTAAAGATCTGAATTAAAACAGAAAGTAAGTTTTATTTTATTTATATCTAGCATGCCTATAAAGCTGAATAAGAATAAGTGTTTCTATACTATTAATATTAATAACAAGAAGTACTCAGATAAGAATTCTGTACAACAGGGCTATCAACGGGCTGAACGGTTGCGAGGTAGAGGGAGGACGTATGAAGGTTGAATCTGCGGATGGGATGGCGCGAGGCGGGCGGCGTGGGAGACCGGGAGGTGGCCGTGGTGGCGGTGGCGCACCAGGCACTGGAGCTCGCCCCACAGACTTTCCACTACGCTTGCTTGTCCAGAGTGATATGGTTGGTGCTATCATTGGGCGTCAGGGAAGCACCATCCGCCTGATCACGCAGCAGAGCCGTGCCCGCGTTGATGTACATCGCAAAGATAATGTTGGCTCGCTGGAGAAAGCTATCACTATTTATGGGAACCCAGATAATTGTACCAATGCCTGTAAACGAATACTAGAAGTGATGCAGCAGGAAGCCAACAATACAAACAAAGGGTAATATTTCATATACTTTTAAAGATAGGATACGTTTAATTGGTTTATTTACAACTAGCTGTTGCACGCGACTTTCGTAAAAAAAAGTATCATGTCTTTCCTCACGTTTCAATATTGGGTTTTGATGTAACAGACAGATATACTTTCGTATTTTCGTAGTGAAATATAATATGTCAATTTACAATACTGTTGAAAAATATCGCAATAGGGAACGGTTAATAGCTGTCCCCGCGACTCCCATCGTGCATGCGTGTAACTCCTTGTGTGTTATTAAGTTAATGTATTTGTAATATTGCTTAGATCACGTTCACATGAGGCTTAAGTACCTATAGAACGAAAATACTTCAGCGCAAAGCTTCCGGGTAAACTATATTCAAAGTTGACCCGTCCGGCACGTGAACATAAAGATTTCTGGAACTGCTAACCCGGGAAAGAGTGACGTACAACTAACAGACCAAGCGAGAAACAACTAACACCAATTTACTTCAACAACATCTGAGTCATTAAGACTATGTCAAAACCTATCTGCAGTAAGACGGGCTGTTCGTCCGTTTCAAGAGACCGAATATTTTCAACTCTTAATCTTTTATTAGACAAACTTACTAATCGTTCTTGTCTCAAAGAATTGTAATATTCGCGTCTCGACTCTTGTCGTTGTTCATGCTCATGTTCATCTTCAAGAGATCGAATAATATTATGGTGCACCCTATAATTTGTCAAACCGTCTTCATATTGAGTAAAAGTTTCGGATTCTCGAGATAAAATATGACATTCGCGATCAGCTGTAAGCCGTAATTCACTCTCTGTGAAAGTTACGGACTCGCGGGATAGTACATGCCGTTCGCGATCAGCTGTGAGACGTAATTCCCACTCAGTGAAAGTTTCGGACTCACGGGATAGTACATGCCGTTCGCGATCAGCTGTGAGACGTAATTCCCTCTCAGTGAAGGTTTCGGACTCACGGGATAGTACGTGCCGTTCCCGATCAGCTATGTGCCGCAATTCCCGTTGTGAAGCAGTTTCAGCTCCTCGGAATAATACATGTTTTTCACGGTCAATGGTAAGCCTTAGCTCTCGTTGAAAAGAGTTATGAGACGTCCGTGATTATTTAGCTCGTCCCGCTCTGTCAGCTGCTAATCGCATCTCTCTCGGGATAGCTTTCATTGGCTCTCGAGAAGTTGAGGCATTTACTCTCATAGACTTTTACCGCTATGCTCTTTTCTCTGCCGATTCTCGAGAACGCCTATTTCTCATTCCCTTAGCTTCTCTTGAATTTCGAGATAATCGTTTTTTAGGTGGCATTTATGCAGGCAAATGAAAAAAAAGCAAAAAGCCGCACTGTGCGCTTGGCTTCCTAGCTGGTAGGCCGGTCGCGAACGTTCGAGAATGTTCGTTTTACGTAGCTACTCGTTAGGTGACTCGCCAGCCTCTAGGCGCCAAGCAAGCCGCCTGCCTGTGCGTTCGCGACCTTAAATAATAATCCTTACAGCATGATTCAGTATTCACGCGCGATGGCTTATTATTAGCGTATTTCATGTATAACTTTGGTGTTTCTATACCGATTTGTATGATTATTTTTTATGGAATAGTTAATATTGTTAATTTTTTAAATTAGGAATGACTGAGAGTGTTATGAACGTAAGAATAGACTAATAGAATCAGAAAGCTTGCAACTGCTAAGCTATCGGGAGTTACACGTGTTATTGTGAGTCAACCATAAAAGATAGACATATGCTGTCGTAGGATATATTTTTATATAATTTTAAGGAGAACATTTCCGTCATATATAATTTTTGTGTAGCTTTACCATTAAGGTTGTACACTCGACGGAAGGTTAAAAAATGGAGGAACTTCTCCCGTTTTCCCAACATTTCCCTTCACTGTTCTGCTCCAATTTATTGTGGTGTTATGAAAAGTATCCTATAACCTGTTCAGGAGTATGATAAATAATTGTACCAAGTTACGTTAAAATCTGTCGAGTAGTTTTTGTTTCTATAAAGGGCTATACAGACGGACAGACAAATTTTACTGATTGCATTTTTGCCATCAGTATCGATCCCTTATCACCCCCTGATAGTTATTTTGGAAATACAGAATTATTATAAAAATAGATAAATGAACTTAAATATTAACTTTTATTTTACAGGGAAATATGTCTAAAAATTCTGGCCCATAATAACTTGATTGGGCGCATCATTGGCAAAGGTGGTAACACCATCAAAAGAATAATGCAGGAAACTGATACCAAGATTACTGTATCTTCAATAAATGATATTAACAGCTTCAACCTGGAGCGAATCATTACTGTTAAAGGAACTATTGAAAACATGGCTAAAGCAGAGTCACAAATTTCAGCTAAACTGCGCCAGAGTTACGAAAATGATTTGCAGGCAAGTATTATTTTATTTAAGCCGTTTGTAAAAGTTTAATTCTTTTTAAATGGTTATTGCGAAATAAAATATAATCACAGCAAAGTTTATCTGGTAAAGGTAAATGTTATCTAAATCCTAGGGATTTGAAGTATATCAGTCATGAATTTAGTTTAAAAAATAATGTTATGTCAATTAAGACTTATGTTTGTCAGTTGAAAGAAGTGTTTTATCCTTAGGTTTTGGCACCGCAGAGTATAATGTTCCCCGGGCTGCATCCGATGGCGATGATGTCGACCGGACGTGGATTTTGCGGTGCTCCACCTCCATTCCCACCGCCTATATATGCACCATTGGCCGGCCAGGGCGGCGCGCAGCAGGGAGCTGGGGATTCGCAAGAGACTACCTACCTATACATCCCTAACAATGCAGTGGGCGCTATCATCGGAACTAAGGGATCTCACATTCGAAACATTATTCGATTCAGCAATGCGTCTGTGAAAATAGCGCCACTTGAACAGGAAAAGGCCGCAGAAAGCGGAACCAGCGCAGGTGCGGGTGCGGGTGCAGGTGTAGGTGTAGGTGTAGGTGCAGGTGCAGGTGCAGGAACTGCCGCTGCACAACAAGAACGTAAAGTCACTATTGTTGGAAGTCCTGAAGCACAATGGAAGGTAAATTTTAACTTCAGTATAGAAAAAAAACTGTTTTTACCTATGAAAAATTGATTTAATAATTTTGTATATATTCCAAACGCTTTTTATTAATAAACTAAAACTTGCAGGCACAATATCTGATCTTTGAAAAGATGCGTGAGGAAGGTTTCATGTCGGGATCAGATGATGTACGGCTGACCGTTGAGATCGTAGTGGCTTCTTCGCAAGTCGGCCGTATCATCGGCAAGGGGGGACAAAACGTGCGCGAGCTCCAACGCGTTACAGGCTCGTTGATAAAACTGCCAGAACAGCCGCAACCACCGGCGTCAGCCGCTCACGATCACGAGACCACTGTGCACATTGTGGGCCCCTTCTACAGCGTCCAGGTTTGTACTCTTGATAATATACATCTTTCAACAATACACATGATACAATGACAAATTCACGTCTTTCACACGGAGATCTTTTACACCAAAATACATAGAATATACATACAATTTCTTAAGGGCTTATAAATATTACACAAATATTTAAACAAAATGAGTAATGTGACTTGTCTCCAATTTAGGTAAATAAATATTATATACATAACTATAAATATTCAATATAAAAATGGTTTCAATTTTAATTTTTGTGCGTGATGAATTTAAGTGCTAAGCTAAAAGTATATGTTACAAAGAGGTGTGTTATTTGTGAGAGGTATGTATGACGGCAATGTAATATACGAGAGTGTACCAGTAAAATACGTGTTGAGTGAGAATGATGTTTAATTTAGTTTTATAAGCGTACATGTAGTTACAAGTCATAAGTGTCGTGGTTGCGGTCGTCGGGGAGTCGTCGGCCGCTATAAGATAAGTACTCTGTTTGAACTAGCTGGCGCGATGCGAAATGGTTGAAGTTATTGGCGACTCACTGCGGCATAATAAATGTTTAAATGTTGTAGCAGTCGCCCGAAGCGGGATGAGAGCCCTGTGACCGACGTGCGCTCAGTGGGTGACATTGAAATACCATTTGGCCGTCACATTAGCGGCACGTTTTAAGTTTCATCTATTTTATCTAGGTGAGTTTTCTCCATTTTTATATATGAACATGAGGCGAATGTATCACTCTGCTGCTGTATCACGTGTTAATAAAAATTTTTCATGATATTCTTGTATTTTATTTATGAAACAATTTTTCGTAATCTAACAATTGTTTATTTGGACTTTGTAACTACATGTACAATGGAAGTGTGTCTAGTTTTAAAAAAGTATGTTGGTTATTGTGGAAATGTGTGTGAATGAATGATTTTCGTTTGTTTTAACTGAGGTTTTTATAATAATAGATATATAATCGTATGGTAACGAAAGCGTTTAATTTAGTTTAAGCTATGCGATTTTATACCGTTATGGCCACGCGATTGTCTGCCCGGCGTTCGTTGAACTTCTAACTGAAGTAGTCGCGATAAATTTGTTGGTAGTGACAACACAAGTGATGTGTGTCGCTTTGTCATTTGCAGTCAGCGCAGCGACGTATTCGTGCGATGGTGGCGCAGGCGAGTGCCCCGGGCCGTCACCGCCGCGCAGCGCCTCCGCCGCCGCCGCCCGCGCAGCAATAAGCGCGGGTCGCACTGAAACCATCACCACCACCAACACTACCACCACCACCCGCCGCCACCTCTCCGCCGCCACTACTTAAGCCATCGCACCGTGCTACGGCAAAGTCTGCCCCGTTCCGCCTTAGCCCTGGCCCCCTTTACCTTACCCTAAACTATAACCCGAAGCCCCTTGCCCGACTCTGCCTCGTAGATCTGCTAAGCGCGGATATAACATATGCTTCGATTTTATGGCAGCCTGTGTCCAATGTTGTTGTTGACGTAATTATTATATTAAAGTAGTGAATTATAATTAAATACTATTGATGAATTTTATCCCGGGATTTAATGTTGATGATTAATAATTGGATATATATTACGTATTTTATATATATTATTCATATACACTGTTTTTTTGTAACGATAGTGACAGTTATTTGAATTAGCCGGAATATATTTAATTGTTATATTGTTTTCATACCATGTTATATTATACTGCATTTTAAAGAGTTTTCACTGAAAGCAATAGTTGATTATGTTCTCTATACATACATATACACATGTTAGTAGCAATAGGGTTTATATATTACAGCACCATTTTTATACAAACGAGATGTAATACATATTTTGTTTTGTTATGAAATAATAGTAATAGATTAATCTGTTAAAACACTACAATATACTGTTGATATTAGTCGAAAGGGTGTGTGGGTAGCGAACACTGATAAGGAATGGACAAACACGACATCGCTGTATACATGAGGCTCAATAACAAACTAAAGCTTTGCAAGTATGAAGTAAATATATCCTAAGGTAACAAACAGATAGATACGTGCGCGCGAGTCGATAGAGGTGCTTGGCCGACCGCCAACTGCTGGACGGGCTGACCAACCGACTGGCTGACCATAAGACGGACCACGTGACAGACTGAGTAGCCGACAATTTATTTAGTCGAATCCACCAGCGGCGCTGCACTCAACCTGCTATGGATATAAATATTTTTGATAAAGTAGTCATCGTTGGACGGTAAGGTTTAAAAGGTACGAGTTTTAATTTGTAAGTGACATTTGTTGATCGTTTTCTTTGTAATTTTGTCTTTGTTAGCTTTATAACGGTTTTCTGTATCGATGCGACAATGACGATCGTCACACCGACCCGCACCGGCGTGCAGCTGGTGCGGAGCGATGCGGAGCGGTCGTTCGGTTCCACGCAAAGATACGGTTTTATGCGAGTGTACGATTTGCGTTATAATTGTGCCAAGTGAGATATTTAACTATGAAAGTTTAAGATTAAGTGAATGATATCAAAATTAATGAGAAGCTTAGATATTTATATTTATAATTGTGATAATAATATATGGAAGTTTTGGCAAAAAGTGGATGGTTTGACATTCATTTTCCATTATCTCGATTCTCTCCGAGGTTAGAATATATTATGAATTGATATATGAAGCGCACCAGTAGACGTGTGCTCACTCCCAGGTGCATAAAATAATTTTCATTTCAATCTGGCCCGCCGCTCCGCCCGCCGCGACTCTGAACAACCGAGCGTCGAAGCAGTCATCGCTTGCCGACCCCACCTGGATACTTCCACATATTATTCAAAAATTATCTCGCTCTTGGCATTCAATTTTCACCGAATGTACAGCTACCGAACGATTTAATGGCACATTACCGCGGAGCTCAATATCTTTTACCTGTAAAAGCATCAAGTAACCGTTTTACCAAAAGTTTTTTTCTGTACCTTTCGTTAAACCGTACATTTTACTATTATAAAATTAAATCTTTACTATATTTTATTTTTCACCTGATTACTGTTTTTCTTTGGAGCTTTCAAGTATACGTTACTTGTCCTTACGTGTTACTTATTTCTATTAAATTTCACGACGTGTAATATAACATATTTTAATGAGGACAAGCATTGAAGATATAAAAGTAAACGGTTTATCAAAAAAACATCAATAAAAAAAAAACCAAGAATACAGTAATCAGGTTATAAGTATACATAATTATGACAAACTTTTACTTATCATGACAAAACCTACAAATGAACTTACCCAAAAGTCTTATTTATTAATCAACAAGTAATTGAAACGGAGTTGTGTTATAATTTGGGCAATTTTTTATTGGGTAATGTCGGAATTTACAATTGTGGTACTTAGAGGTCTAATCTAAACGTTCCTTTTTAAGCTAAGGTGCCCCCGCGCCCACGCTTGTCACTTCGCTGCACATTGTTTTGTTGATATAATTGTCGTTTTATATTCGTATCTCAAGTGACGATGTAAAATGGAAATATTTTATTTTTTAACATTCCATGATTTATAATTATAAAAAAAACGAAAAAAAATATTTTTAAAATAAGTAATTTTAAACATTACATATTATTATAAATAAAAATAACTTCAAACAAAGCTTGACGCAAACCAGGGTGTGCGCGGGGGTTTTACGGCCTTTGGAATCGTGACTATTCTTATTATCAATTACCAATTATGATTTTACTTTCTTGTAGCCTAAGTTCGATTGTAAAAATAAATACTTTTATCATGTACCGATTGTTAATATTCATAATATAAATTGTACAATAGGCGTGTACTTTATAGAATGTTAACTAAGGTTACATAATATGGATTATGTTTTTATTTTATTAGCTGCTCAGTTACGGAGTTATAAAAGTTCCATAACCTTTTCGGACCTTTATGTGTAATTGCGTGGCTAATAAAAAAGTCTTAATGTATTATTATTAGTAAAAAATCGCGAAATAGCAAAAATCTTAATTAATATCTTATAAGTTCCGCCAGATTGTGAATAGTCTAGGTAAATAGTAGTTCACCTGCCGAGAATAAGGTCAGTATAGCATACTGACCAGAGATCGGATCTATTATTAATCTTAAATTACAATTCTGTATATCTGCACGGTTGTGTATAGATTTAATTATAAAATATCACCCACAGCAGTTACAATTATAACATACCACCCAAAATAGTATAAACACAATATACTAAGGACAATATGTGCAAGCGCGTTGGCCGTTGTTATGCAGTATTTAACACTTCTCGATTGGTGTAAACGGCCGCGACTGCGACTGGAGGAGTGTACATATAGGCATGTCGTTAATTCCTTCCAATTGTAAGAAAGAGTATCATAGTGTTTCAATAATATGATCACAAATGTGTTAGGATGCAGAAATTAATAGTTTTAGTTGATTATTGTATCGTTGTGAAGTAGTGTTAAGTTGAGGCAGGCGCGGGCGCGCGGCCCGAGACTGAACTACATCGCCGCGTTGCCCGCGCCCAGCCATCGTAAATGTCATTCTCGCTGATATGTTTTATCATTCTTGTTTGATGGTTCTACTGTTATGAACATTTAATATTCATTTCTCATGTGTGTAATCAATATTTTATGTATTCGCCGTGTGATCGCCTGAATTATCGATTTCATTTTATGTGCATGAAAGTGTCTTTTAAAATAGTATCTTATCCAAAAGGAATATTGCGATTTAATATTGATTGAATTGTTTATGAGAGTGCGGTCGAGCATTCGGCGTCGAAAGCGCAATGACCGTGCGCAGGGCTCGAGGGTCATGTATTGAGGAGCTGTTATTGTTGCTTCTCGTCTGAGTATTTTAAGGTCCAATGTACATTTTAGGAAGGTTGATTTTATTATTCTGTAATTGTTCGTACTGGACGTTTCTTACATATTCAACCAAAATTTTCTTTGAATTTTGTTATTTTTAGAA
Organism: Doxocopa laurentia; assembly: GCA_027564475.1. NCBI lineage: Eukaryota > Metazoa > Arthropoda > Insecta > Lepidoptera > Nymphalidae > Doxocopa > Doxocopa laurentia. The sequence continues at coordinate 1,513,622 of JAOPTZ010000015.1, read as the reverse complement.
CCATTTATAATTGGTATAAGTTCAGAAACTAATAACTACCTCAATATTACTAAATGAATATGATAATTATCTTTGTGCATGTTTTTGGGAACTGAATAAAAAATACAAATTTCAATATAGTATAAGAATGCTATTTTAAACAATAATGGAAAATTGTCAAATTTAGGTTTCTTAACGTAATAAAATTGATGAAATTTTATACAAGTTTTTATTTCATATCGTTGTTTTCCCTGTCTCTTTTGAAATAATTTTTTGAAGATTAAAAAATAAATTGTAATACAACTGTTCACATTATTAAAAAATATATACAAGATTTAACCACGAACTTTATTCTTTCTTTTTTAATTTGTTAAGGTAAGAATGATGCAATTTGACCACGCTGTGGCGCAAGCAGTAGCGTGTCTGCTTTAAGTCGCCACAGGTCGCGGGTTCGAATCTCGCACGGAACATATGTTTGTAATTTTCATACAAGCATGTGTTCCGGTCTGGGTGTTAGTCCTAGTGGTAGTCACACTCTCACTTAAAAACCACCGTGAAGGGGCAGCTTAGCTGTCCCGTTTCGAATGGTAAGTGCGGGGTCCGGGGG
>JAOPTZ010000015.1:1502415-1512936 GCA_027564475.1 Doxocopa laurentia | reverse complement strand
TGTATGTAGATAGGAGATCCAAGAACGGGATTAAAACTCTAATGGTAACGGGTTCAACGGAATAAAATTGTACTATAGACCCGGACGAAGTCTGGGCGGAAAGCTAGTTATAAATAAAATATTATCATAATTAAGCGCTGAAGTAAAATAAAGCATTGAAATTGTATTTTACTAAATAGCGTTGAAATATATTCTGAGCCACAGAAAGTTTGAAACAACAAATAGAGGAAGCATGAAGTTTAAAATGAAATGAATTGAAAAATTAAAAAAATTAAAAAACTTTAGAATATGATGATAGAAGATAAATTTTTTCCACAAAATTTGTTAACTTATTCTCATATGATTTTTGACCGACTTAAAAAAGGAGGAGGTACTCAATTTGACTGTATTTTTTATATATTTTTTTATGTTTGTTACCTCAGAACTTTTAGCTGGGTGGACCGATTTTGATGATTTTTTTTTATTTGAAAAGTAATCTGCCAATTCCAATTGAATTATTTTCCAACAAGACTCGAATTTCCAATACAATTCAAGGAGACAAATGGACGAATGAATTTATTAGAGCATATAATAGTTCTTGGTTTTGAACTCGGTCTTTTTTTTGTTAATCTATATAAATTTGTTTAAAACACAATATCATCAATAATAATTTTTCATTTAAAACCAGAATTACACATTTTAAAAAGCATTAGACAATATCCCTCTGGATTACGCTACATTTTCACCACAAGCGACTGTTGTTTTGTTGCGCTTTGAAACTTAACATTCAATGCAGAGAAATCTGGGACATGTCCGTTATTACTTGAGAAATCTACCTATAGATAAACAAACTTATCTCTTTAAATGTCTAAGTAGAAATGTTGCCGTTCTCTTTACAATACATTATATAATAACTATATAATTATGTTATTTAAATCGTTTTTCATGCTCAAATTACGATACCTCTACATTAATGACATGTGTACCAGTTAGCCTTTTCAGCAATCAATCTAAAATATGTATAATGTTTAAAGAAAGTGAATGCAATTATCAATATTACCTACTATTATTTCCTACTGTTATTCATATGTCAACAATGAAACATATTATTTAGTAGCTATTAATTAAATAATTATAATTAATTTAAATATGTGTATCCGAAAATATAAGGTAAATAAAAACACCAATGTTATTACATTACTTTTTATTTTTAAATAAACGAAAGCATATAACAAACACGAAACACATCTCCAATATTGGGTCGGTATTTTACACAAACCTTTGATACAATTAAACAATACATAATTTGTATTAATTAGCTCCATCTCAATCACTTCACTCGTTAAAATTTAATAAAACATAATATAATTTCCTGATATACCACGGATATATCATTACCATAAATAACAATTTCTGTTTTTTACATTTATTTTATAAAAATAATATATGGATTTATTTTCAATACAGACTTTATAATGCTAAAAGGTTTGTAAATTATTAAAAGAATATTTAAGCACGAATACATCGCATTTACCAAAAGAATAAACTAGTAAAACGTTTGGATGCGAGCTGAGAGTTAAATTATTTGTGCTTAAATGGAGTCAATAATTAATATGCCATATTACATACTAAATACTGCTGAGATTATAAAGTATCTCAAAACTACAGAGATAATGCTTTTCACTACATTTTTTTAATTAATAATGGCGATGTTCAGCCAAGCCCTAGATCAAAGAATTAATAATGTTATATAATGGTACTCTACGTTTTCTAGGCAACATCTACAACGCAGTGGACCCTAGGTAATTAGTTTAAGTTACATAAATTTCGAGTTTGGTTTTCTTTTATTTCAATTCATAAAATTATTGCTTTTGACGTTTCAATTCATATGATAGATTGATTATCATTTTTATTGTTTAAAATTTTAAAATAAATGTAAAGTGAGTCACATGTAAGTACCTATTAAGTAAGGAGTCACCGTTAACAGGCAGTATATTAGTATAATCGTTTCAGTCGTTATTACATAAAAATTTTGTAGGCTATCGCGATCTTGCGATTTAAAATATTATAATATATCGTCCATACGAATTATGTTAAAATATATAACTCGTATCAACGTATATATCATTGGTATTTATATATAGATTTATATAATAGATTTGCATAATAAAATTTGTAACAATTGCATTTTAGGAAGGACTGAACAAGAAATTGACGATCAATATGAGTTACTCTACCATCATGAAAGGGAGACATTTGAAGTTCTAGAATAATATAGTCATTATAGTTTCGGAAGATACGTTAAGGAGAGAAATTGTTTCGATACGGATATATTATAAAATATGTAAATATATGTATTGCAGTTACAGTGAACATTATAGCTGTTGAGACGCTTTTATTAAAAGGTATTAAATAAACTTCGCTGGTTTGTTTAATTTTAAAGCAGTTGATGATCTATGTATTTATCCACTGATCTGTATCTTAGGTTAGCTTAGGAGTAATCACGTAACTTACTTCAATATGTGTGTAGAAATAAAGAAAAATAATTCTTCTATTTAACTACATATTTTACAAAATTAAAACGGTTTAAAAAAATCTATGAGTAGGATATAAATTAAGTGATTGTTATACATTCTGTTTGTCTAAATTTTGTATGAACAAAGTGATTGTTACATAAAATAACATAATTGTTAAAACGAATAATGTATAGTTGTATACTATGCACATGTTACATCTTATTGTTTAATACGTAAGCTATTTGTTGATTCTATGGCATCATAAAAATTAAGGCAGATTCATATGAAACTTATATTTCCGCTTAGCCTATGTCGTCTATTAGATTCACTATCCACGTTCACACGCTACGTGTTTCATTACTTTCTTCATCATTACCCCTAGTTTCAGAGGTTGAAACTATGACTTTTATTGTGTGTAGAACACATCTATCTCTTAATTCTATCTTATAATTAGATTTTTTTGCGATGATTTTTGCTAATATTTTTAAATAATTTTTCATTTCAAAAAGCTAAATATAATAACTATATTAATATTGGTGTCAAATTTAGGACTGCCTTCATTTCGAACACTGCGAAATGTGTTAATTGACATTCACATCAGAGAATCCATTAACAAAATATTCAAATTGTTTTTCTTATATATTTGATCGGGCAACGGGCAGGATGATTACCTGAAGAATAGGATCACCGATGCCCATGAACAACACCAGAGGGCGTGTAGGTGCGTTGCCGGCCTTTAAGGAATATATATATTTATTTATAGGCTTTTGCTTTGAAAATCCTTTAGTCATACCGGTTCGGAAAAACGGCCGGAGAAAGCTGGTTCCACAAAGTAAAAAAAAAATTAATATAACCACTTCTAAAATATATATTACTATTTAAGATTCAAATACCAAAATTTTAAACTTTCTTCTATATTGTGTTCTTCTAGAATAAAAGGTTTGGCTGATTCTGGATTTTTAATATTGTATATCGTTTAAATTTTGACAAAACATATTCAGAAGAAAAAGAAAACAAGATCCAATCGAGTTGCAAGCACGATTATTTTATTTATTCGATCGAGTTACAATTTATAGTATATTTTTATTTAAGATTATCGATCAACACTAGATCGGTGATTTTATTCTTAAATCGCAGTAAAACTCGCACTATATTATTCGTCGTGTATATTCTATGTATATGTTTGCCTAATCTAAGAATACCTAGCTTTTTTACCTAAGTGTTAAACGTCTTCAATGCGTCAAAACGTAACTCGCTTAATAACTATTCTTAAAAAATAGAAAACCGACAAAAAATGTTCGTTGTAAACTTCGATATTATTGCTATCGTTGTTTTATTGCTTTTCATACGACTTATATAAATATAATTTTCAAACACTACCACTTTTTTAAATAGCTTGTTTGATATATCAACCCTTATCTTAAGCGAAATATTTTACAAAGTTATGCATGGCAACCACACCATAGAAACACTAACAAAAGTAAAAAAATTATAATATTAAAAAAAATTACTTATAATTAAAAAGTATTTCATTATTTAGTTGCAATTTAGTTTAATAAATAATGTTTAGTTTAACCATATTATTGTAGATGGAAAGTTATGTTAATCTGCGCCAATGCTCTATCAAATTTTTTATTCTTTGTAATGCTTAGCATTTATATCTGAAAATAGTGATCTAATCTAATAAAAAATACGAAGAAAATCCTGATTAAACTCATTTTGTATAGCTGTGATGCAAAAAATATTCACTTTCCTAGCGATATATTCTTATTGGTACCAAATAAATCAAGCAAAAAGCACAATTAAATGTAATGGCATCGTTGGTGAATGCAGTGTTCTGAAACACTCAATAACAAATACATAGTTTTATTCACTGAATATATATCAATTATAATATCATTTGCTGTTTCGATTTATAAAAGTATATTAGAAAGTTTGATGGTAACCGATAAATGATTTTATTTCATCCGATTGGTCTATATTATATTAAAAACCTTATAAATAATAATTAAAATATATCATAGCACTCTACTCGCGTATTGCGTAAACCTTCGTTGCTTAAACGTTTCTTTACACTAAACTAATACTAAGTCTTAATGTATATTAAAGTAAATAATATTGCTTTTCATGAAGTCAATTAATTATGCTACGACTATGACTAGGTTATTGCTATAATGTATTGCTTAAATATTACTAATTTGGACAATCTTACTCGTTATTATATCACTGTAATTGTGTTAGATATATAGTCTATAAACCATTTAAAAAATGGATTCTATTTCATGACATTTATATATACAAATGGCGGAAACCAAGAATAAAAATTGCGTTGGAGCCTTTTTACGCGTTAAATTATAATCTTTAGTTTTAGTTTGAATTGTATTTCTAATTGTTATTAAAAATGAAGTGAATTAAAAAATTGTAGTCACAAAAAAAATAGTTTTTATCATTATAAATGTACGGTGACGTTTTATAGTCAGTAGTAGTTTATTGAATGTTTTTAATGGTCTTTTATTAAGACTCAAGAACTGTACTGCAAATTTTCTTATCAGAAGGATACATATGAAAAAATACTTTATGGGTATATTTAAATTTAGGAATTCGTGTATGTATAGTAAAAACTATTTAACATCTCAAGTTGGAATGTTTATTAAAATATCAACATATCGTGATATATTACCAAAAACCAATTTAATATTTTATAAATTTATTTTGGAAAAATGATAATCAAAATGACATTAACGACATTGTTCTATGATTTGAAGTTTTTAATTGAAATGTACATATTTAAAAAGTACAACAAAATGTTTGTAAAGAAATAGATTGTATATGTAAGTTTTATTCACGGTAAGATTTTTTTTATATACTTTTAAGTTACGTATCACGTCTTTGAATAATTTTAAACCGTTTTGAACAAACAAGTCCTCGATTTTCGAATAATTTCATTAGCTATTAAATATTTTATCATAGCGATTATATGACTACAACTATAATTGTAAAGAAGGATATTTGGTACACCATGAAATATTTACATTAAAATATCGTTATATATTTCTTGTATATAAATTGGTTTCGTCAATATTAATATTGCTCACTATTACTAGCTTAAATTATTTCTACAACTACTATAACGTTAGTATAAATATTTGAATAAAATATCTTGATTAAGTTTTTTTTTTAAAAGCCAATAATTTAGCATCTACGAAGACGAGAAGGGATTAGAAAGTCAATGTTATAAGGGTACCTTTAGGGATTAACTTTACGAGTATAAACGCTAGTCTACATATAAAATAGAGAGTAAGTGAAGGGAAATGTAACTAATAAATACACTATAACGAATAATATAGTAAAGTTTGGAAAACAATATCACAATATAATAAAATTACATAATATTCGATGTTAAATTTCGTTTTTTTTTTTATTATTTTATCAATTTATTAAGTACTTCGAAGCACCAAAATATCTACTAAATATCAATAAACGATGAATATAAACTAGATAAATTCTACCATAATATTGCTTATACATTTACTTTATATTGCTTTTAACGCGCAACCATTGTCTGGTCAAGCTTATCAGTACTAACTGAACTAATCTACTAGATTGATAGAAATTAACAATATAACATGTGGCACTACGTTTACAAGTAAACAGGATAAAAGTGCCTTACGATCAAAAGAAATGAAGTTTTTGGGAATTAATAAAATTAGATTTTTTTGTTCGAAATGAAAAATCGCTGTCTGTTGTCAATAATTTTAAAAGGAAAATCTTAAATCTACAGTTAATTGGTGAATTATTTATTTTACCATACAGGAACTTTTAATAGAGGATTTCTTAATTGACAGGGTTAACTCAAATTCACTGACAAAGAATTGACTCGCGAGGCTTCAACTAATACGCTAGGGGTGACGTCAACGACGCAGGGGGGTGGAATGCCTATCGACACATATATATATATATATAAACATGTATATCGTAGATCGCGCATGCATTGTTGCGCATTGTCTTCGGAGAATCGGCTCTCGATCACCCTGCATAGTAGACGTAACACTACTACAAGAGCTACGGAACGCTACGGGGTAAGAATAAAGTCTGCTGCGTCCATTGACAGCGGTGCGCGACTTGAGAAATGCCTACATTATTATTGCTTTTCGAATACCCATTTCTTCCGAGCACCTCGTGCTCACCTCACTAACCTAATGTTAATGCTACCTTATTCTAAACTAGTTTATTGCCAGTATCTTCGACTTGACACTAATAACACACTCAATCTAAAGGCATGCTCGCTGAGTGACGCAGCGAAGCCCGTCCCATTTAGCCGTCGCGGGGCTCGCCGCCGCCCGTCCATAACCGTTTACTTGAATGAATTCTAATGTCACGTATTATTCAATTATAATAATTCAAAAAAACGTCCTATCTTCCAAAAGATATCAATAGAGCTTCTTGCTATGTATTAAATTATTTTTTATGTTTTTCAATATTCTACATTTGATATATGTAAACTGTGTAATGTACGATAAATAACAATCTAAATAATTTGACATAATTGAATGATATAAACCGCTAACAAACACGTTGTTTGTAATAATAGTGGTTTTTATTGACGTGTAGTTTCGGCTAGCTCTTACGTGCACTCTTAAATGTACGCAATTGATTGTGATGACGAAGAATCAATACATACACCTATACTCGTATGTCGCAAGGAAGAGGTTAGTATATCGTCGAAGGGACCAGGCGCTTCGGGCGCTAGGTCGCCGCTAAGGCACTGTCGCGGGCGGCGGCGTGCGTCCTGCGGCGCAACGTAGTGTGCGGAGCTTCGGACGGAAAGTTTTGGCAAGTTCCTCACCGAGACGGACGACGCAGCGTGCCCTGGCTCTCCGCCCTCGTTTTCTGACGAGCTCGGCGGTTGGCTCTCGCGTCTCCACTTTAACTTACTTACTAATACTCTAACCTACTTCGCGGTTGTAAAAATCACCTACAAAAGATATTAGTTTCATTCGTATTTCATTACTTCTATGTATATAAGGGTATATTTTATCGACATGTATATACATAATTCAATGTTTAACGTTATAAGGACGTTTATCGCTACGGCCTATCGCCGCGTCTGCGGCGCTACGGGGTCGTACGTGATTCGTTGTTTGCGAAACGTTGCTCGATTGCGGCACGACACGGTGGCTAGATTTGACTCTGCCACCAGCCGTGTGCGTCTACCTATTTTAGAATTTGTATATTTATATTAATTACGCTAGTTAACTAAATTCATAATAATACTTTAAGTTTATATGTAAATCTTACAACAGTGATTACGGTCCCTGGTTGCGTTCGGTTGTTTTGCGCGGTTAACCGGATGCGGAGGCAGGGGTTTCTGGTGGTGGAGAATCGTCGTCGCGCACGCACGCCGATTCTTGGTGTTTATTGAGGTAGCTCTTTAGGGCAAAAGTTTTATGACAACGCAAACATTCAAAATTTTTATCAGCGGAGTGCGTCTGCATGTGTGCGCGTAAGTTAGAGCGATCTGCGAAGGCCTTTCCGCAGTGTGCGCATCCGTAAGGCTTCTCGCCAGTATGAGAGCGAAGATGACCTTGCAGCAACCAAGGCCGAGAAAACAACTTACCACAAACGCCACATACGTGCGAGAGCTGGTGAGTCAGCACGTGCATTGCGAGAGCCGGCATTGAAACATAAGCCTTGCCGCATTCCCCACAGCGTTTGGCAGCGACTGAGTCAAGGCTTCGATGAGTTTGTTTATGGCGTGAAAGGTTCGAAGAGGTAGCGTAACGCTTGCCGCATTCACTACACGTATATTTTGATTTTTGTTCTGGCTCCTGGGCGCTTTCCACGGGGGCGTTTGCATAGTTTTTGCGCTTGGAACGACCATCGCTAACAAAAAACGCGTCATAAGTATAGGCAACGGTTTCCTTAGGTCGCTCTGAAGTCTGGTCCTGAGGAGGTTCGGGTTCGGGTTCGGGTGGAGGTGGTGGTGGTTCTGGCGGTGCAGGATCGGTGCGCGGTGGTGTCGTTAGGAATACTGCATGCTGACTTAAATCAAGAATAGCGTGTGCTGCATTCAGATCTTCTTCGGCTCGATGGAGGTAGGCGCGATCGCCGAGACAGTAAGGACGGTAGATATCCTTCTTCTTCGGCGGTAGAGATAGAAGTGTGCCCGTGCTAGAGTAACACATGGAGTTAGATTTGCCGCTCGCCGGTGGCGGAGGAGGGGAGACAGGCGAAGACTGGAGCTGAACTTGGAGAAAAGGCGGTTCTGTCGAGTCGGAGGCGGAGAGGTGCAGAAGTGCGTAGGGGAGAGGCTGAGGCGCCGGCTGAGAAGGGCCGGGAGGAGCCGGGCTCACCTCGTTTGGCAGTTGTGCGGTGAATTGTGTGGAAGGCTGCTCCTCGGTGTAACCTGTGTACAACAACAAAACGGCTCTTTATTAATGTAATCTTTTTAGAATATCTTAGTGGTAAATGAAAAGTGAAAACTCTTATTCTTTGTGACAGGTAATTTAGAGGTCTGTAAAAGTTCAGTAACCTAAACACACAAATTTTGTATTTAAATTGACTATAAGCATGTTTGACATCGCGATAAGAATTCTTCCAGCGAGGCTGGCAAGAAACATGTCTAAACGTTTTAACAGTACTACAAAATAAAGATTACAACAATATGCAAACTCATATACGCGATATAGAACTTCACACAAGCGTTCTACAAAATTAAGATAGCATATTTATACATATAACAAAACTGTGGACAAGAACAATTATGTACATTGAATAAAAACTAAAAAAAAAACCCCAGTGGTGACACTGTACGGGCCGCTACGGCCAACAGTAAGACAGATTACAGAAAAGAAAGCTCCTATATATGTAACACAAGCTAAAAAAAATAATTTTGATATTTTTGTCTATCTGTCTGTTGTCCTTTCGCGCAAAACTTCTAGACGGATTTAAATGAAACTTTTTTTGTTAAAAAGCTAATTAGTTCATCAGGCAATATGTAGGCTATCACTTAGTTTGAAGAAGACGATCAGAATACCAGATTTGGAACTATACTAGTCTGAGTAATAATACAATATGACATAAGTTATACCATAGTCACTGCTAGTTCAAATATAAAACTCTTCCTCAAGTCCCCATTATGACGCATTTTTTTATAAATTGAGATATAATGAGCTTATATGACATCGTTTATTTTATAATTATCCAACGCAACTATACATGTTATATTTTCATATCAAAAATATTTTAAATAATCTCCGAATAAGCTTAGAACTGATAGACAGGTTATTTAGCTTTTTCATGATTGAAATAAGTTTATATTTGGGATTAAACCAACATAAATTGAGGAAGGGTAAAGCATCAATAGCAGGACTGAAATACGGAATTGTTGGATCTGAGCGAGGCCCCAACTTACACAGGGATCGTTAATAACTTACAGAGGCAACCTGTGGCGCGCACAGCCCTACCTGTAGCTCCTTACAATTCAGAACTTTTATTAGCTTGTAGCCACATAAAATTTATTTCTTTTAATTTTTATTTTATGCTATACATATATAACTTTAACCTTTTCGTTGTAAATTCATTTGAAAGGGATTTCTTACTCTGTTGAATTGCATTTACGGACTTCTTCTAACATTTAACCAACTATAATTTAAAAATAAGTAACTAATAACTAAAGACAATCAAAAACCATCTGTAGCAAATAAACTCATTTGAACTGCCACCGTAGCCAACAGAAGCTGGTGTAAGGAAAGAAGTGGACAGAACGGAAGAACATAAGAAGTCAAGTTTTGATCCCTTCCAGGGTGAGAACACCAATACTACCATTACTATTATTATATTTCGATAATGGTTTTTTTATGGTAGAAATTCTCCTATGGAAAATGAACCCTGATAAATCAGCTACTCTGTACGTACATTTTAAATTATATTATTATATACTAGCGATACGCCCTCGCTTCGCTTCGGGTGTTATTTTATATTATACCTGCATTTTAAATCTGTAATATCTTCGAAAATATTCATT
>JAOPTZ010000015.1:1489707-1502315 GCA_027564475.1 Doxocopa laurentia | reverse complement strand
ACGCTCTTGCCTTGAAGGTCCTTAAGTCACACCGGTTCGGAAAAATCGCCGGCGAAAGCAGGTTCCACAGAGTGATTATTCTCCGTATCCTTTTCGTTAGGAGAGAGAGGCCTTTGCCCAGAAGTGGAACATTAACAGACTGTCAAAGGCTTTATTTAGATTTAATTCTAAAAGATCACGCTTTTGTTTTTAAATGTTTATTGAGAGTAAAGAAAAAAGAAATTCAATTGGTATTCAATTAATTTAACTATACAGAAGTTGTAGCACTTGTAGCTTACAATAATCGGATTTATATCATCGTGCGCGGCGGACGTAGCGGACGTGTAATCCTGCACTATTCTGCGGATAATCTTTGTTCTTCACCATTGTGTGACGCAATCAATGGCATCTCCTTGATGTATTATTGTAAAACTGCTCAAGCTTAATTACTTTAATTTGTTTGGAACACGGCTTTTTCTCGCGTCTTTTAAAATTTATTTTAAAGAATTTAGCTGGAGTTGGTGTTTGATTACATAGGACGGCACTAATGACGGTAAATATTTAGGTGTCAAAGAAAATTTATCTATGCAAACAAGAATCTCTCCTTTGCTGATGTTTGTTTAAAGAAAGACGTTGGATATTTATATGGCTAATAAATTGGTTTTATTATGAGTCAGTCACATTTTATTATTGTATTATTATTTTTATATACACAGTGTTGATCTATGTATACTCAAACAATTTCATTTTTAATTGGTTTTTGATGTTAAATATAGATTTCTAAAATAGAGAAACACGTTCCAATTTCGTGTTTTATTTTAACTATAAGACAAAGCAAATTTTTGATAGATTGACAGCATTCTTTATAAATTAGAAATAAGCAGGTAGTATACGTGGGCATCGATATAATGTGTTTAATTATTTTTGAAAAAATACTTAGGATTGAATATTTAAGTAATCTGAACACCAATATATGTATATTTTCTAGAATTTTCCTTGTTTTATTCATTGAAACATTTATAATACGCGGTTTTCCCATTTCGATTTTTTAGATAAAATGAGTGAAATATTTTTGTGCGATCTCAACGTAAAAATATTTTTTTCGCTTCGAGAAGCAACCGTGTTATTGTTAGAAGAACGTTTTAAAAATATTTTACAAATATTATTAAAGATATTGCAACTTTTTATGAATGTAATTTTCATTATAATTTATATATTCAATGTGTTTTTGCTGATATTTTCTTTGGCAAAATTTATTGTTATTTACATTAGTGAATGACAATTTTATGCATAATTAAATTGTGAAAACGAATGAGCGTGTATGTATATGTGTATGCGCATGTGTGTGTGTGAGTGCGTTTTTGTTTGTGTGTGTGTGTGTATCTTTGTGTGTGTATGTGTGTGTAACACAATGCTGTTCCAAAGATATGTTTCGTTTTACCTATTTGTGCGCTAGATGTGTACCAATTACATGAACTATTTACGTTTTAATGTTTGTAATTATCAAAGTAAATTTTTGTATTATACATATTTACAAACATTATTAAATATTTTGGTTTATTATAAATGTTTAAGCATTTTAACCTTTATAAGTACAATATTTTTTAGCATAAATAATGCGTAAACATTTATGATAAAACGAATTTTATGGAATATCGCATGGGCATAGCGTAACAACCAACGATGATATGGCATTCGCGAAAGTATAAAGTCACTCGCATCTTGCAAAGCTAATAAAAAGTAAAGTCATATGTACTCTAAGCTAAATACTTGTTGTACTATGTACATCTACGATATTGTGTCCAGCCTTACCTTTCTTCGATGTTATTGAACATGATTGTTCGGATGAGTTGTTGACAGTCTTGTACGGTAGCTTAACATAGCTCAGCTTCGTGATCTGGAGAATGTTTCTGAATACTTACGTTTTTATTGCTTAACGGCAGGAGATAATGGCAAACGCATTCGGGAATAGCTGAAGTAGTAAGCGAGTAACAAGTGCTTACCATTGTAGAGGAGCGTTGGTTCGGGATCGCGAGGTGAGGGCCCCGGAGCGGTGGCGGCGGGCGCGGGGCTCCGGCCGCGCCCCTCGCCGACCACGTCGATCTCCTCGTCGGACTCGTCGGCCAGCTCTGTTGCCTGAGCCGCCTTCCACTTCTTGGCCATGAGGCAGCGCGGCATGGCGGCGCCCGCATCGGCCTCAGCGCGACCGCATCAGCGAGAAACAGACGAACAGAGAAAAAGAGAGAAAAGAGAAAGAGCGGCGCCTCTGGCGAGCGGCGTTACGGGCGATGGCGCGCGTCCTCTTGCGTTGTGAGGGCTTCTCGTGTGTTACGCGATATATATTTGCGGCAGGGTGGTGCGCGCGCCGCCACTTCGATCGATGTGGGCGGAGGGTGGCACTCGCATCACGCCGCGCAAACTTTGCCTGCCAACTTGGTGCGATACTTACGAAGACGGTGCGGACTTGAGCAACGAACCGCGACCTAACTCGCTACTAGCAATCAACCAGTGGAAGTATAGCGGGCCCTAACTGACACGCACGCTTCACGCTCTTGTGTACTTTTCTTGCTCACAGAAAGTATGATCGTACATTAAAAGCATCGTGTTGAACTTTCGAAATAATAAAATATTTATTCAACAACTTTCTTTTATCGCATTTAAATGAAGTAAAAAGCTTTTTATATGTATTTTTTTATGCAGTGTATATTCTCTATTTTGAAAAAAATATAATTATGTATTCTCTGAAACTACTAATAAACCAGTTGCGCCTGAGGTTGGAAGCCGTCCAACGGCTTCTGCTTCTATTGCTTGCATAACTTTCTTTAATAATACACTCTCGTGCAAGGATCTAGGCACAATCAGCCGTGATAGTCGTAAATATTTCAATACAAATAGGTAAATGGCTATCATTGTTACTTTTTTTTCATAATATTTTGGAGATATATAAAGCAGCGGTCAAGCTATATAAGAACTTCGGAACTCAAAACAATATATTTTTTTATTCTGTCAGTTTGTTTCTGTATTTGTAACATACATAGATTTAATAATATATTATTTCAATACAATATATTTTAAAAGTTATGTTTTATTTATAATAGTAAGCATATGTGTGTTTTGATTTAATTGTAATTTATACAAATTTATATGGCACTGGAACTGACTGGAACTTTACCTCGAACTGTTCACAATAGAACAAATAAAACTAATTCGCGTGATTATTCCCTGAAAGTGGAGTGATACCACGGTCGACTTCATTCATTCTTCTGAAACAAACGATGGACTTTTTATGTCATTAGTTCATTGTAGGAGCGTTTAGATTATATTTATTGAAAGCTGGTCATACTTATTCCAATTATATTTTGTATATTTTTTTTATTTTATGTAATAATTGAATATAATATTAATTTATCGGTATGTCACCAATAGAACGATGTTTCTATACCACAGGTTGTTTGGCAGAAATTGTTTTCTAGCTAAAAGACTATATTTTCGTTATGATGTTCTAAATTTGTTATATGGTTTAAAATAAAGTTTATTATTATTGTATATTGAGCCTATTAAAAAAATGTTTTAAAAATATCATGTCTCGTAGATATCAAGGGGAAGGCGCGATGCTGACAACGTGTATGAATTGAGAGGCACTTAGACAAGACCGCAACCGCAAAGCTTTCTATGTCAATAACTCATGCTTTAAAAAATATGCAATGTAGTCCAATTTTTTGTTCCTAACAATTATTTAAATCGTAATAAATTAAAAACTTAAAAAAGGAGTTTAAATTAATGTTATGTAAGTTTCCTTTTGGCAAAGGAATTTTTAAGGGTTTTGTAGGAGTAATTATTACAGTTTTTTTTATGAAAATTTAAAATGGGTTCATAAAGAAAATTGAATTAATATGATAGTTGTAGAACATTTAAAATATTTTTTGTAGATAATAAACAAAAAATGTGCAAAGATTTCAATTACCAATTAATTATGGTTTTTTTTTAAATTACTTCATATTTTTCTTAAATATCTGATTTTTTTTATTTAGATTTAGATTAATGTGTAATCTGCGACGATTTTGAGCTGATGCGAGGTTTTCCCTAATTACGCGACAAGCAACTAATAAAGCAGCTACTATAAGAAATAAGCTTATTTTGTGATCTATCAGATACGTATTAGGTTTTGTTTATAGAATTATTTTAGATAACTAATCTCAAAAATTTAATCTAGCAGATACTCTTTCTTTTATCTTCCCTTAGAAAGCCTTTAAATAACCTTTTCTGTACATCACATGAAATCTTATAATTTTTCTCGTATGATATGTATATTTACATTAAGTATTATATAAATAGGAAAAACGATACAAAATTAAGCATTGTTCTAAAGAAATGGGAAGGAATTTTATAGTTATGTACAAGATATGCTTGAAGTGCTATTGGGTTTGATTCGGAAAATATAATTGTATTGACCATACAAAAATATTATGGTATATGTAAATATATTTGTGTGTGAACCGGATCTCTGACGAACAATCTTGATATTATAATGGGATCAACAGGATCGAATATTTGAAATGGAAGAAATTGTATTACCTAATATTTGTATGTAAATAGAAGATCCAAGAATGGGATTAAAAATCTAACGTAACGGGAGCAACGGAATAAAATTGTACAATGTACACGAACCAAGTTTGGGCGGATAGATATAGTTAATAAAATAGAAATACTCTTTTGTTTTCGAGTGGGTTGCTTCCAGCATGCTCAAAGGTTTAGAATTTAAACAAAAATCGTGTTAGTTTATGTATACCACTATTCGTTCTTGTGCGTATAAGTGTTAACTTCTTCTTGTTCTTGTGCTTAAAGGTGAAAAGAAACATCGTGAGTAAACTAGCATCCTTGGAATACATTCTAACATGCAGAAGAGCATTGTGGCGGTTATGCTCTATACTCTTCTACTAAGCCTTGGGGCGTATCCCAGCAGTGGGACATGAACAGCCTGCAAAAAATACAAATATCTGCTCGACGATCTGCTACTTCCTAAAACGTCTACTTTTATTTTTAGGTGCACTGTAGTTTACTTAAAATTGACGGAGCAATAGCAGGGTTATAGTTAAGATTATAAACGATCCAGGGAAGGATTAGTAATTTTACGGACAGAAAAACGTGCACATGTTAAAAAATATGTACAGAAGTGTAAAACTCTTAAACACGTGAAAAATAAGGCAGCCTAGAGCTGATTGAGACTGGTAAGACTAAAATGTCGTCATGGTGCTTGCGCTAGCTAACCCAAGACGTCCCATTATAAGGCGATGTGAGGTATTGCTGCTCCCATTCCGAGCGGTCGAGTCCCACACACTGGTGTGCGTAAATACATTTATCAACGAAAAAATAAAATGGTGAGACTAAAATGTGGAGGCGAGGATGGGTTCTTACATTTTATTATTCAAGGTAAATTCTGAAGCGCCATAACCGAACAGAACCGCCGTTGCAACTGTTACAAAGTTTTCACTATGATGTATGATAAAATATATGTCGGGTTTGTCATTAAAAGCGTTATCATGAAGGTTATCGCTTGACTCATTCCGATCGGAAAAATATTTAATTTACTATACACTTCTGTTATTGTCATACAATTAATATAATTTCGTTGGGCACCACCCAAATGTTTTTATTGAAAAAAAAATCCACAATTACAAACTAACACTGAATACTAGTATATTTAAAACTATCAAATAACAATCTGTATTACAGCAATACACATATTATATGCCACATCGATAAATTTCATTCGTTATATACAGCCATTTGCATATTTGTTTCGGTTATACGTTTTCGACGGTAACAACGTTACTTAATGACGTTTTCCGTCTAATATAATATATAGTGTTAATAACAAAAGTGCATCGATGAGCCTTATAAGATAATATATGTTGCTATACCTCTTTTAAGTTGAGGGGTTAAGATTTCGGGTGACATAAAATTTACAAACGACATTGATTTGAAGTTTTTATTTATTTATTAATATTCAATAACTAAGATTACGAAGTCTAATCTAAAGTTCCTATAATATACGGCCTTATAGTTAGAGGCACTATCTGTTGACAGAAGCTTAGCGCTTTTAAAGTGATACCTTCCGTGTATCTTGACGGTTTGACGCGATTCACAAACCGCCAGATTAAGTAGATAGTGCTCCTTACTTTAAACATACATGAAGCCATTTCATAAAAACCATGTTACGTATATATAAAGACATAATAACGCTAAAAAATCAATTAGCTTTATTGAAATTTAAACATGTTTCTCATGACATAAAGACTTAGAATTAAACTATTTTGACGTATATAATTAGCAAACACTAAGTAAATCTACAGTTTACAATGACCTATGTACAATTATTAATGGCTAAATATATAAAATTTACACCGTTTGTTAATAATTTTTCAAATACTATTATATGGTCGATAATATCGTTGTATTTCTTATTTAAATATTAGCCCCGTAATAAAAGATTTATTTGCTAAGCAGATAGAAGTTTGAAAATAATCATTTTATTTTCAATGTTTTCACCACTACAATAACCCATTTTCCGTATAAGTTTTGTTCTTTTATAATATATACATATATATATATTTTCTTTTATATATATTTAATGCATCGAAATAAACGCTCGTTGCATTTTTATTAAAAGTATCCCAGAAATTTGAGTTGTAACGAGTTTTAATTCACATATTATTTTTATCGGAATTCGCAAGTATTCGTTGTATTTATTTAAATGTTTATAGGCTGTATAAGTTAAATCTTTTTTTTGCATTTTTTAAATATTATTTTTCTTTTATGTTATATATTTTTTTTTACATACAACCCATGATAAATTAACAAAAATAATCTGCGACCGCATCATAACTAAACAAGATTTAAAAAAAAATACAGTTGCTTTAAGATAACTTTTATAAATAAAAAACAACCTTGCTATCTATGTCTACGCTTGTAATAAGTTTATATTATCTACCTGGAATGTAATCTTAAGACGACATCATCTATAATACATATTTATTTTACAACCATTCTTGCTACGAGTAATGCCACTATGTCACGATGACAATATAGTAACGCGTAGTAAGTACTAAAGTGCTACTAACGTTGTACAAGGATTATACCCTGAATTTAACATATGAATATAGTACAAACACTTATTTATCTGATATCCTATAATATGCTTTAAAATGGAAATGCTATAGCCACTAGTTGACGGTTCAAAATATCGTATAATTTTTGTTATTGTAAAAATATGATAAATATTAAATCTTTGAATTTTGAAAAATGATTTCGTTATTCAGAATCGAAGCATTTGCAGCTATTATGAATTACAAAATAATTATAATTACAGTAGTTAAATACCTTATTACAGAATAACAATTTTCCATAAAAGTTTTCAGAATTTGTAAAACTATGAATTTACGAATACGTCCTAGAATATAGTTTATCTTTATATGACCTACAGAAAATTGTACGGAAAGTATTGCTTTTGATTCTTCCTAACATTAATACCTATACAATGTCTTACTTATATAAGTGCAATTTTCACAGATAATGATTAGAATTTACTAGAAAACTATATATTCATCAGAATGTAAAGAATTAATAGCGTATACGCACAAATTGATGAGAAGACGATTCAAATACACACTTAACTAATAAATTAAAAAGGCTTTAAAGGGACCTTTCAAAATGTAATGTAACTAAAAACTTTAATTTCGAGTTTTATTTTATGTTTCGAGGTTTTGAAATCGACATATTTTTTAGAGTTTTTAATGATAAATTGCTTTCGATAGATGCTCTCCAAAGTACATAATATCAGATTTTATTCACAAGGCTTAAATTTTGTCCGTAATCGCAAACGTTTTACATTTGTTAACTGCAGCAGAACGTATTATACTACTCCAACAGAAGCGCCTATCGACTCAACAACGCTTTTCATATTTATCGAGCAATATATACAAAAGAATTTTATTTTATTTCATATATGAAATAAATATTTTGTAAATCATATCCTTTACAATTGAATTTATTTAGTTTTGTTAATAGGAGAATGAAATACTACGAACTATGAAAATAACAATTTAATTAACACAGATTGGTTTTATGGAACTGTTTGGATTTTAAAGTTGGATATTGAATGTAAGTTAAAGGTTTTTAAAAGTTTATCTCGAATAACGCTTCGAGGGCCACACGAAGTTTGGAAGACTTTACTCGATGAATTGAGTTGATTACTGCGGCTTCATTGAACTTACTTTAACATTGGTACATCAACACAGCTCGCTTCTATCAGTCTTTATATAGGTTCGAACCACGTCCAATATATATTTAATTTTTACAATATCTAACTCCGCATCGTTATTGAGTATCTCACGCCGTTGAATTGACCTCATTCGTAACATATATATGTTATAAATTTAAATTAAATAATTAATATATACTAATTATCTATTATATTAGAAATATTTTAACCAGAAATTGACGAAATTATTGATAAATTGACGAAAATTGGATTAAAGGTGATATTTAGTCCTTAGTGATCGAGTTCATAACCCTCAAATATATATACTAATTAAAGTTATGTAAATTGCGCATAATATGACTAATTCGTATGTTAGCTTTCGAATACAAATAATGTTTTATACATCACAATATCATATCATTGATCGAAATTTATTTAATGAAACGAATATTGTCGATTAATTAATTCAACTAATGTGTATAATAAATTTAAGTTTGTAAAAGTTAAACTTTCTATGGCGTGGCTGATAGGACGAATTATAAAATAAACCAATGATCAACAAGAGAATGCCGACCAGACATTATAGAAAAAATATTTAGTAAAAGTATGCTGACGGTCTTAATTATATATATATATATATATATATATTTTATTATTATTACTAGGCCAAGTGTGAAATAATACTTTTGATAATTATTATTACACGCTAACTATATCTAGCTTTCCGTTGTAGTCCGCCCCTTATAAAAACATCATAACATGAATAAATTTTAGATCAATATTCGACAAAAATGTTTCGTTGATACATCGTACTTTTGATTATATTAAATATTGTATGGTCATGTATTACTATATACAAACTTTTGTAAAACTAAAATCATTGTTACAAAGTTTTATTAGATCTATTTTTATTTTTAGTTATTATTAATATATTGCTTTTATTAGACGGTATTTAAATGTTTAATTGGCGTCTCATAATTAATTTTGCTATATATATAACAACCATGAATGTAAACATATATAAATATTAGTTTAGTACTAGTTTGCTTTCATGTTTACAAAATGGTTTCGATATTTTTCCAATCGGATCAATATCTCACTATTTTGTATTTGGTATTGGGCACTGGTTTTTATTTTATACATATATTGAACCAAATTTCGAACTCACCAATCAATTTTTTGTTTTGCTTGTTGCACTATTCTGTCGCTGTTTGAAAAATTCCTTTATGGAACTTCGTGATTGACAGCCGAATATTACAGTGTGTGAAAACTTTAACTAAAAGGTGTCAGCAAAGCTGCGGTTTCAGCATACAATTATTTAATTTTACATAGAAATGTAATTGCATTTTAATTGATTAAATGGTGAAAATTGACAAAATTGGATGAAGATGAAACAATTCAAACGAAATGGAAAACGCCTACACTGTATTAGGCAACAAAAATACGAAATATGGAAAAATTCAATTTTCTTATAATACTATAGGAAAATTGAATTTCTTGACTGAAGCGACCCGAACATTCAAGAAAGCAACCTAAAACTATTAACATCTTATTATTACGATGATATATTGTATAAGTTTTCATAATTATACAAGTCTGTAAAATACACAATTTAACTCTACGTTATCACGCTGTGCTTATCTGTCAAGAGCAACACAACATAAGTCGTTATATAAAAATTGAAATCAAAAGTATTGTGAGCTTAAAATTTTCTTAATTAAAAACTATGTGTAATCACTAGCCTAACAATAAATGAATTTCATCACAAGTATTTCTCATCCAAACATTCTTTACGTGCCACTATAAAAATATTTTCTTAATATATACGCTATCAGCTTACTGTTCTCGCTAAAACTTAAAATCCGTAATAATAAAAATATTAGAATTATTCTAACAAATACAAAGTTTGTCCTATTTTTGATTTACCATAACCTACTTTTAATCATCTTAAATTAAGACGTGTTAATCTTAATTAAC
This sequence comes from Doxocopa laurentia, assembly GCA_027564475.1. Lineage (NCBI taxonomy): Eukaryota > Metazoa > Arthropoda > Insecta > Lepidoptera > Nymphalidae > Doxocopa > Doxocopa laurentia. The sequence goes on along the minus strand of JAOPTZ010000015.1, from coordinate 1,492,099 downwards.
ATACATATAAATATAGATTGAAGTTTTCCAGCAGCGGATGTGTGTTATGTATTGACTTTGTGAAGCTAACGCTCACATTCATAAAAATTATAACTAGTCTGATTTGCTATTTAATTTATAAAATCAAAAGGTAAGCTGTATAAGACTAAACGACAAATAAAAATTACCCCATTTTTACAATCATTGCCATCACACAAATATTTTATTTCGATGATAAAATAGCTTATTAGAAAAGCCTAATTGACAGAAATATCTAAATTATAGTTAACATTATAATAATTAAGTCTGCGAGACTCTATAGAACAATATCAAATGAATTAAGCCAAATTACTTAGAAAAGCTGTCGTTCAAATAATCACTGCATTGAGAGATTGAAATAAGACTAAACATAGCGAATGCGAGGAGCGCGCCGAGCGATAGTTTGGTCCTTCCGTGGCGCGGGCGCCGCCCACGAAACTACTCTCTATTGACTACGCATCGCACGCTACTCGTGCGCCTATCACTTTTTTCCACTCACAATACTTTATTGATCTCTTTGTACCACAGCTCGACGGTTTCATTAAGTCTCTACGTATCACTGTAACTATCTACCTATTAATCGCATCGTGCATGTGGTGTATTCTATATAACGTACGATTAAAAATTACTACGTATAATAAATTACGTTTATAACATTGTGGGCTCTGCCATAAATTGACATCATACAATCCGTCGAAGCTGGATTCATTTCTTTTGGAGAAAAATATTTATTTTTACACATTATAGTAAGAACCATATCAATATTAGGTACACAATTATTGCTTATCATTTTTTGCCGCCGAGTTTTTATTTTTAAAATCGCCGTATTTGTATATTAATATGTTTCAATTTAAAGATGTAAAGAAGTTCATAGAGAAGTTATTCGTTGCAATATTTTGTAGACTTTTGCGTATTTAGTCATTCAGGAATACTAAGCAAGTCGTTTCCAGATGCTTTGCGAGATAGCTCTTGAGAGCGAATGTTTTGTGACAACGGCAGCACTCATAATTTTTTTCTCCAGTGTGCGTCTGGAGGTGAGCTCGCAAGTTTGATCTATCCCCGAATGCCTTCTTACAACCGGAGATGGGACAATCATACGGTTTCTCTCCAGTATGAGACCGTAGATGACCACGCAGGAGCCAAGGCCGCGAAAACTGCTTGCCACATACACCACAAACGTGACCCATTCTGTGGGTAAGAACATGCATGGCGAGAGCCGGCATGGATACGTATGCCTTACCACAGTCGTCGCATCGTTTTGCTTCGTTAGAGTCTAGACTGCGGTGAGTTTGTTTATGTCGTGACAAGTTTGACGAAGTAGCGTAACTCTTACCACATTCATCGCAATCAAATTTTGCCAATTTATCCTTCGGTGGAGGTGGAGAATTTTCTTCTTCTAATTCTGAGTCAAGATCTATCACATCCTCATCGATTTGAAGTGGATTGTCGTCTTCTGGTATCTCTATAATTGGTGGATGTTCAATTACTGGTGGTTCAATAACAGCAGGTTCAATCACAGTGGATTCTATTACAGAGGGTTCAATAACTGCAGGTTCAATCACAGTGGATTCTATTACAGAGGGTTCAATAACTGCAGGTTCAATCACTGGGTTAAGAGATTGTAAGTTTTCAATAATTGGAACAGTCATTGGATCCACAAATTGGTATTGAGGTTCCGCGATAGGTTGGTAAGCTAGATAGCCTAATTGAGGGTCTACCATGTACTCATACTGTGGTACGGGAGCAACTGTAGGTAGATAGGTAGGTACTTGATACATAGGCTCGGCAGGTTCCTCAGTAATTATATAAATATTTGTAGGCTGTATTGTGTACGTATAAACCGGAACCATGGGAGTTTCGGAAGGTGGCAGCATGGTAAGTAACGGTATGGGCTGTTGAGACGATGGTGCTTCTGGTTGTAGTGGTACTTGTGGTGGCAGCTGTGGTGGTAGCTGTGGTGGCAACTGAGATGGCAACTGTGGTGGCAACTGCTGTGGCAGCTGCTGTGGTAACTGAGGTGGCAACTGAGGTGGTAACTGAGGTGGCAACTGAGGTGGCAACTGTGGTGTTGGAGATGGCTGTGGCGGCGGTGTAGGGGGTTGTTGCGGTGGAGACACGTACGGCAGACTGTTGGCGAATGAGAGGAGATCGTGAGCAGCCTCAGTGTCTGCCGCCGTCCTCTCCGACAAAAACCTGATTGCCGCATCTTCAGCGTCAACGTCAATCACGAGCTCATGCTCTTCCGGTGAGAGAAGTTCGACAGAACTCGGATCTGCAACAATTAATAAAATATTTAATACTAGCTGACTCGGCCACGCGTTGCTGTGGCTAAAGTTTTTGTTAAAATGTAGCTTATATGACACGTTCGTAGATT
>JAOPTZ010000015.1:1473226-1489607 GCA_027564475.1 Doxocopa laurentia | reverse complement strand
TATATTTGGGTACATTGCTTTTGCGATGGTCCAATTAAATCTTAATTATCTGATCTCAGATTTAATTTTTGAAAGTCTAATAAGAAAACAATATTAAACAACATTGGAAAACTATACTTACCGAATTTACTTGACAAAATTGATTTTGTAGTCTTATAACACCAGTAAATTGTGGTTCACAAGAAAGAAGAAAAAATGAAGAAAGTTCACAAGAAGGAACCCTTTATGAAGGCGGTAAAAATAAAATTGCATGCTATGCTGTTTAAATTAAACTATGAAAAATCTATAATCATACGATTGTTTATTGCGTAAAAGATAATTTGTGATTGCATTCTACTTGCAAAAAATTAAGCTTTACATGATTTTAGACGGAATGTAAAAATAAAAATAGTTTTTTTCTAAGATCTGTTTTGACTTTAATTTTATATTATATGATAGTCCTTAAACTTTTTCTTGCCTTTTTTGTATATTTATTAATATATAAATTGCGTGGAATTTGTGACCAGCTATGACATAGAACATTGCAGTAGCCCACTCTCTTTGTTTTCCTTTTCCCTTTCTCCCAAGCTTGAGATCAGCACGCATATAACAGTAGTATAGAAGGATCTTAGGCTACAGTGACTGATTACCAACAAGCGAGAGGCGAGTCGCCAATTAAACATTTATGAGACACACAAAACCAAAGAAATACACATACAGACACACATACATACATACCTAACCAAATACTCGAAAAACGTGACCCTCCTTCTGTGCAGCCGGGTATAACACTCCAAATATTTATGCCGACATCCCAGATTGATGGTCTTTGTCATCTCTTAATACAATATCTAGGTACTTCTCTTTATTTTACTGTGGATAAAATATTTTTAATAATAAAATATTTTAAGCAGTTAAGTAAAAGTGAATATTAAATTTCATATTAAACTGCGTTTTTTTTACCTTTATGGTTATTTTGTTAGGAATGATTAGAGGTCACTAAAAATCGTATGACGATTTCTTTAATTATATTTTATAGGTAATAAATAAAGTGACAGTCTAAAAAGCTGAAAATATCTTCAAACTTTATAAAAAAAAAAACATTAAAAATTACCAATATTTGTTAAGCTCTTATATTTTGAGAAGTTAGCGATGTTCCTTAGTTATACATCGTAAATTATATAATAATTATATATTATTAATTAAAAAATTATTAAATAAAGTCAATATATTGATTGAAATACTTTATTTATTCATTATTTACCATTTACACTACTATTAAGACAAAAGATTTCCGACATACCACAACTTTTATGAATAAATTTTAAGATTCTAATCTAACACTTATTACAAATGTTTATATTATATTTGTTATGACTCCTTAAGAGATTTCAGACACATATTCAAAATGAGAACTTCTTACTATTTAATATTGAGTATTTACAATCTAACTCCACATACATACATCAAAATATCAATTGCCATTAAATTTGACCAACAGGACTAATCTAATTTGACTTTAAAAATTACATTTAGCTTGGAATTATTATTATAGAAGAGAACAACAAACTTCACAACTACAAATGTATGTACTCATAATATCTTAAATGTCTCAAGTCATCCGCTGTACGAAGCTCAAGATATATTTACATCCTTGATCCTTTCTGCTGCAATACTTTGGCTCGATCAGTGGGTTCTATGTCATTGCTGCTCAACAAGTTGCCACACTCCCTACTAACAACGCAGAGGAATTCCGCATGTTCATCATTACCGTAATTATATTGTGACCCAATGTTGATCAACTGTTCGAACCTCCAACCGTCCGATATAGTGGACACTATTTGAGTAAGTTCTTCTTCGTGAAATTGTAACACTCTGTAGACATGTTTTTTAGAATCTTTAAGCGACTTAATATCTCTTAAGCGTATTCTTTCTTTAACTAATCTTATAAGGTCAGTAATATTATAAAATTCCGCTTCTTCTAATACTCCTTCTGCGGCTAAGTTATTATCAATAACAAGTTTACCATGACGAAGGTAATTTAGCACTGGAGAAAAGTACGTCGGATCTCTATCTATTAAATAAGCGCCTGTTTCGTCCATGTCTGAAACTAAGTCACTGTCCTCTTGAACTAAGCGATAAAGAAATGAGTTTGGATCTCTACACAGTGTGGTTTTAGTTGTTAGGAAGTAAGTTCCGCCAACATTAAGTTTAACCCATTGTTTACTACTTCGTCTTTGTGTATTAAATTTTTGTACATTTTCTTCAGGAAAACCATCATCTACGTAACCCGCCATGGTGATATTAATTCATTAACGTTTTGTCTCCAAGTTTAGCTATTGCTTCGTTGGTTAACTTAGAAGTGTTTTTTTTATTTGCTTTACTTTTTATTTAGCAGGCTGCCTTCGTAAACGACAATGCACGGTAAACTAGTTTGTTCTATCAATCATTCCTTGCCTCAAGAACTTTTGTAGTAGCTGGATATTGTCACACTACTCTTAGTTCTCAGTTAATCTACAAAATAAATAGAATTTTAGATACTTAATGAAATAAAACAAGTAATTTAGGAAACTATCTATTCATAAATTTATGCCTTATCTTATAGGTATCTGTGTATTTGATATTAAAATACATTTATAGATATAGTAGATACAATTTTGTGGCTCGAATAAATAAATGAATTCAAATATTTAAAGGGTGAAACCATTTTATAAGGGCTAGTTAGCCATGCAAGCCCGACTGCCTATTATTATGATTCATACTAAAACACTTAAGTGTAATACGAGGCACAAAAGACGTATCATAGGAATTTTCTAGGTTTTCATGTAATATCAGATATCAGGGTACCATAAATGTCAAGGATAGCGATACTATTTGTCACCAGTACATTGTCATGTCTGTTATTTTGATATCAGCAAAATATTTGTGTTTATAAGCATTATTCAAAAACGAAATTAATTTTATTTCATTTAAATTGAACACCCACGTACTAAGAAATTTAATTAAGGCATTTCAATTTAAAGTCACAAAGAAATCCATGTGCAATTCCATCCAGTTTACTCATAACGCTTAATTAAGTATTCATGTTTGTCTAATTAAATTTTGCCTTTAACATCATAACACAAGATTTTAATTTATTTACTACTACTTCTTGGAAAACCCCAAAATATAATATCTTGAAATGGAATTTTAATTTTCAGGATAATTATATTTATAAACAATTAAAATGATTGAGCACAATATAATCTTTTGTGCCTGTGAAACCACTAATCAATGGGTTAATAAAGTAACAAGTAGCCTCTACCATCACGAATGCAGACTATACCTAGCGGGATATAATATATTACAGTGAAGCCACAAGAAACTTAATCGTAAAATCGACACGCATACAAATACAAACTACAAAGGGACTAATGTAAGCCACAAACAAGTATTTCCATAATAATAAATCATAAAAATTAGTAGAAACGTAAACCTGACTGAATTAAATATTTGTAATTTTGATTACATAAACCAATTGTGAAAAACAAGTTTAGAATTAATGCATTTCCGAAATATTAAAGAATATTTTACTTTATGAATGAATTAAGGTAATACTGTGTAAAATAATCTGGAAAAAACTCAAAAACGAACAAAGAAAAACTACATTCTGGAGTATTCGTTGGTACTTGTTTTTTTTTTTTTTTTTGTTAAATTAAATAAACCTAAAAAACGAAAAATAACTTTACACTGCTTCTCATATCAGAGAAGCCTAACTTTCATAAACTTTTTAATAATTTATTTTAAATACGCGCCAAAACTTAATATATTCAAATATATACATGTATATAGTGGTCAACAAAAATGGCGGAATTCGCAAAGGCTGCGGGATTCATAAAAAGGAGAAAACTTACCTTGGATTCACGGCGCCTCCATGTGTTAACAGGTGGCCTTCGCAACAAGTCTAGTGGCGTCCTACAGGTCGGGGGCGTGCGGCGACGGCGGCGGTCCGGCGGCGACACGCGGACGAAACACGCAAAACGCAAGCGCGGCCGGCCTCCTCTTGCCCATCGATTTTCGATGTACGCCGCCTAAGGCGCGGTATTTACTAATGCAGAGAGCTGCCAGTTCCCCTTCCTTAGGTTTTCTCCAATTCACAGGAAAGGTGGCTCATCAAGTATCATTACCATGAATAACTAATCAGCAAATGTAGCATCTAAACTTCTATATTTTGTCAAACATAAATTCATAAATTTGTTAAAAATATAAAGTAAATAACGTATTTTATTATTTTGAATAGCACTCGTTACGCTTATGCGTCTTTTCTTTCTAAAGGCACTTTCCACCACAATAAGTAAATTAAAATGTAAGACTATTATTTCAGGAATTCAAAATAGAGAAAAGTCATAAACACATTTCAAAGAACTAGTTATGAACTCCTTCATTCAAAGACACTCCTTGCTCTTATTCTCTTTAAGACTGAGAAATGAATATATATTTTAATAAAAATGTCTGCATCAACAAAGATATCTGGATTCTAATAAAATATTAATGAATGGCATTCTTATTTTGTAACATAAGCAGAAGTGTATTAATACAAAATAAAAGGTTACGGATTTCGTAATACGTATATTTATTCAAACTTTGCATAAATCATGTACATACGACGATGATTTAATAATAAAACATATATAGCTATAGATTCAAAGACACACCATACTTAATTTTTTTTTGCAATACATGATTTTTTTTAAATCTTTGACAAATATCTTAACTTAATGTAGGAAAGAGGTGTATAACAGTTATAACTTGTAAATCTTTTAATTATAATTTAATTTCATGCATTAATATTAATAAAAGTCAAATAATTGATTTGTGACTGTTAAGATTTCTACAATCTTTTCAATATTTCTTAATACTATCTGAATCGTCAGTTTTTTTAATAAATAAATTAATTAATTAAAGCAGTATTATTGTCTGCTGACTAGCAATTGGAATAAGAAAAGCTGGGCTATGGACTTTGATTCTGTATGTAAATTTTAATAAAAAAAATACATTCATTTTTTGGAAAGATCTACTTGTCTCTCTTTTCTAAAAGGCTACTTAATTCCATATTCAATTTAAGCAAATGACTTATCAAGCCTGTTAAACAAAGTTCGTCGAGTACTCTTCGCTGTTGAAAGCGCTGTTCACAACCCATATCCATTTCCTTATAGTTTTAATCATACGTGTACAATTTAACCTAGCTTATAGTCTTAGCTTAAATATTGGAAGATTAAAATCAATTCCGAGTATTCATCGAGCTTTTTACCAAAATCCACGAAAGGACTTACTGGCAATGCGGTTCATCTGCAGTCACCTAGTTTGATATTCTAGACGTTGTAGTCTTAGTTTAATTTTGGGCGGTCGTAGTAAACTATCCCTTGGTAATAATGTGATATAATACAAATCTTGTGTACACCTCATGCCGTCCTATACGAGCCCTGATATTTCGCATAATCTATAAAATTAATCAGTTACAAATGACTCAAAGCTATTCCTACGCCTGGCCCTGAGCTGCCCTAGGAACAGTTCGTATGTAGATTCTCTAATAAATATATACCTGGTATTTATACAAACAATCCTACACAATAAGCTAACCTGACGATAAGATTACCTTAAACAGTACTCCATACACAACAGACACAAGCACACAACATTGTCTTTGGCGACTTTCTTTCTTTGACTTGTAGTCGAGCCAACGGCAAACTATATTCAAAAACAAGTAATAAAAACAAACTGATCTACTAGGTTTACATACCAGATCATATGACTTACTTAAATTTAACAGTAATATGAATTCAGACATTCTCATTAAAATATATGTAATTACGATAAGAATCAGTTATATATCTACTATATTTTTAAGGTAAAACAATTTTGAGCAATCTGATACAAATTAAATACGTTTTGTTTTAGTTGTTCTACAGAAGAAGAAAACCATTCAATCTGGCAGCACTGTCTGAAAGAAAACTTATAGCATCATCGTTACAGTTTCTAATACGTATAACATATATAGTCTGAGAAAATATCTTGTAAAAAGTATTAATATTGCAAATGTCAACTATGTTTACAACTATCAAATATTGAATTTTGGAAATTATTTTTGATATTTTCTTACAATGTTTATTTTCAAGAAGTGTCACAAAATACTTATAATTTACTTTGCATGACAAATATATTTTAATAAAGAGACTATTTTTTTTATTTTGGTGCCGATATTACTGTGGAATCATACAAAATGGTAACAGCTAAAAGTAATGAGGCGGCCTTCAATTGTAGCGCCAAACGATTTGGAAAAATTACTTGCCATCCCGGGTTAGATCCAAGTGGTCTTTACGCCATAAGACCAGACGGTTGTGATCCATGTTTGTATACGCCGAAACCAATTAGCGAAATTTATCAAGTTAATAGGAATAGAAAAGGTGCCAAAGATCCATGGAGATACAAAACTGAATTGGAAGATTGGGCCAGGAATTTGGGCTATAGAAATCAAAAAGTTTTAGAGCGAAGGAGGTGGTTTGATTCACTTTTGGGTCCTGCTTGGACAGAAGTTTCAGAATTACCAAAATATGAACCCGCTTGCAAAAACCTAGGATTTGGTAGAACATCTCGGTATAAACCCTCCAAAAACTTGTTACCTGGACCTGGCACGTATTATAAAAGCATTCCTTTTAAGAGTCCATACGGACCGCACTCTCAAAAACCCACATTTGAAGGTCAGGAACCGTGCAGATTTAAAGATACCTCGGCAAAATGGTCATTAGCGCCAAATCGTTACAGTATAATCGATAAAGGATGTATTGAATTAAAATCAACGAAACTAGTGTCTTTACGAGGGCCGTATGACCTCTTCACTGGTAAACGTGATGGCAGTACAATAAAAAATCATTTTTCTAATTCACAAAGATGCTCTGCGGCTACTTGGCCCATTGCTCTCAAAAGTACCCTTGATAAATATAAAACTTCCCATTTCGGTACAATGAATAAAACAAATCGAAGTCTTCCTTATAGAGGGCGCAACACTTTAGTGGATTTATCCATGTGTCTTCGAAAGCCCAGCGATCCTGGACCAGCCCATTACGACACTAGAACACTAAGAAAGTTTAAACAAAATAAATATGGCTTCGATAGCAGCTACGATAAGCCACCCGGCTACAAACGTGTAGTAGTGTGGCCCGGTGTAGGCCGATATAACGTTAAAAGTGTTACTTGTGGCATTATCGGCCAGGGACACCGTCATGTTTTTCTAAGCACACAAGAGAGAACGATCGGTGCAATTTTACCCGCACCTATGAACTCGTTTTAAAATCAACTTTCCTCCCATCTCTTGAAAAAAATGTTTATTACATTTACATAGTAATTATTAAATAAAGATTTTAATCCACCTTTGTCTTAATAATTAATAACTACCTAATATTAAAGTATCAATTTATTAATAAATGCAAATAAGATTGACTGTGAATCTGTGTCGTGAAAGGAAGGAAAGGAAAAAATAGCATAGAAATACTGATCTATCATCAAATATTTATGCGTTCAAAATAAACATAAATAAAAATCTTCAAAATGTATGTTTTTGGATAACATCAATACGACTATACCAAATTAAATAATTGTTTTTGTGATCAGGACATGGTTTGTACATAAACGGGATCAAAATTTCAATGGGAAAAAAGAAAGTAAGAATTGGCTAAAAGATGTCATCAATCGCTCATTCCTGTTTATTACTTAATGTAAAGGAAAATTTAGGGCTACGACAAAAAAAAACTAATTAATGGCCATTTTCATTGAGGAACAAATCTAAAGACTTTCAATAAACAACGATTATTAATTTTTTTTTTATAAACATTTCATTTTAATATCAAAGACGCGAAGTAGTGTATACATAATTTTTAGTTTTGCTCCCCAACTTTCATAATATATTTATTGTATTATACAGTTATTCTATGACATAATTTACACTTGTATGAACGCATTCAGGTAATATAAATTTAGTTATATCCAATATGAAACGGCCGATCGACTACCTAAATGCGTCCTCGCACATTACATAATTTAACTACACTATTGCATTACTGCAACTATAGAACGTCCACGGTTTCTTCAAAAATAAAAAAAATATAGCAAAAACAAAGCTTTATGAATGCTGATAACATTTTCTATAAAAAAAAAATATTAAGACTTATCAGTAACTAATAATTATATAAATTACAGCTACGTATTTGTTTTTTTTTTATCGGACGAAAACTCTAATCAATATAATGAAAAAAACTTATGTTTACATTAATATAAGTATAGCCATTTGTATTTAGGTGTCATAGTCACAGTTCGAACCAACAATATACTCTCATGCTTCTTCACCTGTTATACTTCTTCAAAAGTAACAATTATAAATACATTTATAAATTTTATGTAGATTATATTTTAGTTCGCATTTTCTTTAAGATTGCATAAAAATAAGAAAATTATTGGAAATAAGTGATCATTAAAGTAATTAACTAAACTCCCAGTGGCGAAAATACAACACTACACAAATAAACTTACAAGCATTTTAAGACATAACAAATGAATTCTTCAAAAAATGTATCACTACACTACTATTTTATTTATAACATACATCACGATAACCATTGAAAATTATAATCTTTTTGAATGAGGTTGTTTATTGTGAAATTATTAAATTTAAGCGTTATAAAATATGAAATTACTAATCGATAGTAGAGGTTTTCTACAGATAAACCTCCCAGCAACCTCTTTCAGACATAAGTACAAGTTACAAACAACAAAGTGGGAGGATTCCTATTAGGAATCTTCTACAACCGAAGAGTATAACGTGTATTGGTTGTTTCATTCATTGACCACTGTTACTATAACATTTTTTCAAAAAGCGCTTTTAACTGAGACCTAAATATTAATGACTCTTTCAACTATATATACACCATTACATATTAACGGAAAAATATGTATCTTAAATATATGATCTTAATATTACCCATTCTATATCATCTTTTGATTATTATTGTTATTTGAAAATGCGATTCCATTGTCAATAATTATTAGATTCGATTCCAATGTCAAATTATATAGATAGTTTTGTGCTATCTCGAAACCAACACACTATCTCGACAGTCAATTAACTTGAAGGGTTGCACAAATATCGTAATAACCTTTGGACGAGAGAGGAATCTCTTTTGATTTTAACAATAAATATAAGAAACGAAGACCTGCTCCCTTTATATACAATTTCTGTCCTTTTTTTTTTAATACGATATGAACATGCAACGTCATTAACACTCCAGATAATATTAAACCTACTAATCTTATTCATATTTACAAATACAACAATACATCAAAAGAAAAATGTTGAAAATTTTTAACAAATTACAAAATTGTTTCAAATGTTTTATATTTGAGTATATTGTTCACTTATCATCATGGAAATTACAATACGTTGTAAGTATTACCAAAGCAAATGGTAGGTGTTTTGATGCTTTGAAACTTAATAAAGCATGACTCTACGGCCATACTTAGGATAGTATTGTAAATTTAAAATCACTGCAAATAACCTACATTATTAACTCAACGCGATGTTAAAAAATACAAAAATTGTGACAAGTGCTAGTAAAAGAGATACATAAACTTTAAAAGACACATCAATATGAAAACTGCATCTTCCTAAAGTTTTACAAAAATAATTTACTACCAACTTGAGCCTTATAATTCTACAAAAAAAATAACTATACATTTACTTTCAACTAACACAAACTTATTAGCATATTTATTTTGTTTATAAACTTATGTTAAACACATCAAAATTAATTTGTTACATGTAATTATGAAGATTATTTATTTAATATTAACTAATTATATTTTTAAGTGTTGTATAAACACACTATTGTTGTAATTGTAAATAATAAAGACAATCAATTTTTTACTTTATTTAAGACATAATTGCTATTAATATAAGTAACAGTTGACCCACTCAACTTAATATTTAACACATTATAAACAAGTCATATTTTAATCTTAATATTAATTCTAGAATTAAACGTAATATAATAATATTCTCACCGATATAACCATTTCTAGGCCTTGACACTCTTCAGAGATTGTCTAAAAGTAAAAAAAGATAAAGAAGTTAGATGATTTTTGTTATATTGTTTCAATAGATCTGACATCACACTAACCTTTAGAAAAATTAAATCTGCCGTTTTTAGGCATAATTTAGGAACTAGTATTCACAATCATTCTTACTTGTCGGCTTATTAAGGTTGTTTATAACTATATATTTTAACATTTTACTTAAATAAACTACATAAATATTTATTATTTAAATATCAATTACTAATACTATTTCATACGAAAAGCACATTAAATGCTTTGATAATTTTATGTCATTAATTAAAAAATTATTATATCAAGAAATAAAAGAGACAGAAGATTATAAACTTTCAATTATTTTTCTATATTTTATATTATTAAAAAGCATTTAAATATTACATAAATTCTGCAGACAACATGACAGTAATTTTTTTTCCTAAAGGTTTATGCTATTTGTATTCCTACTTTCAAACACTTCAAAATTATTGAAGTGACAATATATCTAATTATTTTAATTCACACTGAAAGTATATAATTACAGGATTATGCAGAAGTGCTTTGATTAACCTTGTTCACTTTCATGGCAGTAAATACTTTGTTACTGGCTCAATGAAAAATATTGAATTGCGATACATATGCATAATTTAAAGAAAATCACCAGCACCCAGACCGCTGTACATCCATGTATTGATATGTGGGAATCAAACCCGAGACCTCTGGCGCTTAAGGCAGGCTCGCTACCGCTGCGCCACAGTGTCAATGTAAAATGACAAGGACACATAATTTTTATTTATTTTAACTAAAATGATTTATATCATCACTAAGTGTAAAATGTAAATAATCTATTCTGTTATTACTTAAATTTTAATAATTTGAAAGTTATTTAACTCTATAAAGTGAACAAGGGTTTGGGCAAACACTATATAATTGGCTTATGTGATTGCAAATATTCTAAAGTTACACATATGTTCACATTCATCGCTGTGTGGTTCTACGTATGGCCCTCCTTACTCGACGACCAGGGATGTTTGGAGCACTACCCATACTGAATTGCACCTGTGGGGTTGCCATTCCCGTCGGTGTGGCTCCAAAATTGTATACACCTCCAGGGTGCATTTGTTGTTGTTGTTGTTGTTGTTGTTGTTGTTGTTGTTGTTGTTGTTGTTGCTGCGGTTGCTGAAATATTCATAACAATGAATATGAAACTTCATACCAATAAAGACAAACTTCAAAACAACTATATTTATTTCTTATTTTTAAGTGAATCTATATTCATTCGTCCATTTGTCTCATTGAATTGTATTGCAAATTCGAGTTTTGTTGGAAAGTAATTCAATTGGATTTTTATAGTTTTCTCTTGGATCCCGTAGTCTGAATTGAACCAAATTAAAATGGGACCAAATCTGTAGCAATACCTTTAAAATAAAAATAAATCATCAAAATCAGTCCACCTAGTCGAGAGTACCTTATTTTTTTAAAGTCGGTTAGAAAGTGCCCGCACCACACTGATCGGTTGGTTTTATAGAAGGTGGTGGGGGTTATGGATGGATGAATTTAGATTCACTCAAAAATAAGAAATAAATATAAATTTTAACAAAATAAAAGATCAAAACTGTTCTAAATTATTATGACGATGAATATGAATTATTATTATAGTTATGACGGCGCTGTGGTGCAGTGGTAGCAAGCCTTGCCTTATAACGCCACAGGTCGCGGGTTCGATTACCACACGGATTCACGGGTCCAATTTGTTAATCTTATTCTTTTATTAATTTAGTACTGAAGAAGTTAATGGTTGTTTGTGATTAATAAAAGCGAGATATTATTAAATCGGATTAATTATGAAAGTAAAACAGTTTATATATTACAAATTGTCTTTTTTGTAATCCATCTCTAACCTTTACTTATATAATATGTAAAATGTATGCAAGAAATTGTGATACTAAAAGCTATTTACCTGTCCAAATCCAAATATCCCAGTAGGTTGTTGAGCTCCAAAATTGAAAGTTGGAATTGGAGCTGGTGCCGGTGCTGGTGTAGTATTCATAGATTGTTCAAATGTTGGTATAGGATTTGGTGCACCAAATGTTGGCGTTACTCCAACATTTGGTGTTCCAAACATGCCCACAGAGGGTGCAGGGTTATTGTTTATCGCCGGTTGTGGTGCTCCAAATATATTCTGAGGGGCTGAATTTTGCACCTGATTCGAAAATAGTGATGGTTGACTGTTTGCTCTGGACATTCCAAAAACATTCTGTGTTGCCTGTGTTGGACTACCAAATACCAGAGAAGAATTTGTATTATTAGAATTAAAAGGTACTGAGGAACCAAAGTTAAAAGAAGGAGGTTTTTGCACATTGTTATTATCCATCACATTTGTCACGAACATATTATTTGATGTATTATTTGTCGAAGACCACAAATTATCTTTTTTTATTGAACCAAACAGCCCAGTTGACACCATTGCTGCGTTGTTAGGTTGAATTAAGTTATTTCCTGCACTCATTGTATTTGATGATAAGACATTTCCACCTACAGGATTTCCTACTTCCAGTCCATTGCCAGTAGACATCCCGCTTAATGGATTTCCCGTTGGCAAAATATTGCCAACAGATAATAAATTCCCTGCCATATTCGTGCTTGGCATACTACCAAGTGTGTTTTCAGATATCATATTTCCTGTACTCATGGCGTTTGAGTTATTCATACCAAAATTATTAGCACCAATAGTATCAGTGGCTGAAGCAAAAGGTAGTTTGAATAGTGATTGAGATTGAGTTTCAGGTTTATTATTGCTTCCAAAAGTAAAATTGAACTTCGGCTTCTCCGGCTGTGTCATATTGTTATTGCCGAAATTGAATAATGACGTATTGGATATTGGCTGCGGCGCAGCGGTTGTAACTGTGGTCTCAGGTTTATTAAATAGGGACAATGTTGATGGTGTTGAAATATTTTTCTGGAAAAATGATATGCTTGTTGTGCTAACAGGCACTGTCTTCTGGAAAAATGATAGTGAAGAGGAAACTGGAGGGGATTGAGAGGATGCAAATGTTATATTTGTTGTTGCAGTTGCTGTAACTTGAGGAGGAAAGAAACTTATTGGAGGTTTTATACTACTTGAAGAAAATGAAAATGTACTTTGTGGCATCTTTGTTTCTGCTGAGGAATTAAATGTTGGAACCAATAGAGTATTGATATGATTCACTGGGTCACTCTTTTCTAAATTATTATTAGGCAATTTAACATTTGGGAAATTGATTTTAAAGAGATTATCATTGCTCTCAGAAGGTTGGGCTATATTATTAGGGTCTCTAAAGAAATTAGGTGGTTGTGAAACACCCAATGATTGACTTTGTTCCTTAATGTTCATAGCTCCATCTTCCACATCTTTTTTAGTTAGAACATTAGCCACTTCATCCTGCATTTGAGTTACTTCTTCAACAGAAATACTGAGATTGCTTTGTGTAGCATATTCAGCAGAAACTGCTTGTTTTGGAATACCAAATGTGAATGCAGGCTTACAAATAATTTCGGTCTTTTCTTCTTCTTTGTTAGAACTCTCTTTCTGTTTCTTTTTTGGTAATCCAAAAGTAAATGAAGTTGTTACATTATTATTATTAGTCTCTGACTCTATAACTGGAGTAACTAATGTAATTGGTGTAGATTTTGGTGCTGTCTCTGCAACATTTTTCTTTGGATCAATACCAAATTTAAATGTAGTATTTGGTAGAGCACTAAAGTTAAAACTTTTCTTTTCAGATTCTGTTATAGTCCCTGGCTTGCTTGTTTCACAGCAAACACATTTACTAACATTCTTTTCATTACGCACCAAGCAATTTGTACATTCCCACTTATCACTTTGTGATTTAATCATATTTTTAAGAAGTGAATCATTGGTTGTATTTTTAGTGTGACTTGGATTGTTATTATTTTTGCTACTGGCACTTTTGGAAACAGGCTTTGCTGCATCACAAGCAACACATTTTACAACCTCACTCTTATTTTTTATCCAACAAACTTCACATTTCCAATCACTTTCGGTGTTATCGGGTTTTGCTTGTGTTATTGCAATTTTTGGTCCATCCTTTTTGGAACCACAACAAACACATTTTTCCACACCATCATCATTCATCACCCAACAATCTTGACATTTCCACTGTGTTTTATCTGTAGATATTGGTTTTGAAATAACCTTATTATTTTTGTTTTGACAATCAACACATTTATTAGTAGATGCCTGGTTCAAAACACAATTACATGTGACACATTTATCTGGGGCAACTTTGCCTTTTACTGTCTTTTTACCTCCACAGGACACACAATATTTATCGTTGTTCTTGTTGAATACCCAACAATCTTCACATTTCCAATTTTCTGGTTGGGATGTAGAATCTATCTTTTCTGGAACTACTTGATTATAAGCATCAGAGGAAGCATCATCAATACTTTTGTTTCGTTCAGTAATTTTTACTATGTTCCTTTCTGGACTACCAAATGTAAATTTGGGCGCCACTGAAGAGTTTGTAACAGTTTCATTAGAGACGGTAACTGGATTGGCAAATTGGTAGGAGTTATTATTATTAGTCTTTTCAGACTTCTTTGTGTCAGTTTCTGTTGTTTTATTATCAATTTTATCATCTGTTACCACTTTGAGTGGGGCAGCAGGTAAAGTGTTTGTCAAGATTTCTGAAGAAGTGGTGATAGCAGAAGTAGTAGTTAGGGAATTGGGTGTTGTTTTTGATAGAGGAATACCTAAAGAAAACTTTGGTAAATTATCTTTATCAATTTGTAAAACTGCAGTTGGAAGATTTATAGGTTCATTGGTTTCTTGATTGTCCTTTTCTTCTCGGTTTATTCTTGTTAATCTTGATTTTATTTTAGTTGTTATTTTTTCAACCTTTTCCTGCGGCTTTTTGCTAAAAGCAAAAATTTATTATAAAATGATTATTAACTTTGAATCATTTACAAAAAGAAATGATTAGATTAAATAACATACCTTTGGCTGTTTGATTCTGGGTATGGCTTGAAGTCAGAGGAACTGCTATGGGAAGCTATTAGCTGACGAACAGCACTAGTTGTATTCATTAGTCTTGATCTTTGCTTGATCCTTAATATTGTTGCAAAACTTGGCACATGAAGGTCTTGCGTTTTATATGCTAAAATTATTTTAACTTATAAAGATAACTGCATTTTACTTAGTTACTATTTAATATAATTACAATACTTACAAAATCTTTTGCTGTTGCTAGTTGAGGAATCATGTAATGAAGAAATATTTATTGAATCTTTTGCAGAATTTGTTAGTAATTGTGATATTCTTTTTGCTTCTATTAATGGAGAGGAATAATTTTCTAATAAATCAAGGACTCTTTTAGTTGACTGACTAATTGCATTGTTGTCATTATTACTAGATTTTGTTACTAAGGCATTCTTCCTTTGTTTTATATTTGGCTGATTCATGTAAGAAGTGGATGTTCCACTATACTGTGTTCTTGTATTGTAAAATGGATAGGCAAATTGAATTGGTTTAAATCTTGGTAGACTTGCATCATCAGTTGTGTTGGATACTGAAACAAATATTAAATTTAAGCGATTTTAAATTTCAGTCTGACACAGTTGTTAAATAATATAAATTCTAAAGTCTTAGTTATTTAGCCAAATAAAATGGAATATTTTGAATAATATAGGCTTAATATTATCTTGTGCAATTGTATTCTGACCCAAATAAATCTATTCTTTTTGTACAAAATAAGCAATTTATTTTATTTAAAAAAAATGATAGAAGTACTAATATTATCCATTGTAAGTCCTTTGTCATTATGAGATTTAGTTGGCAGTAGTCCAGTTGCATCAAGAGTAAGAAAACAAATTAAATTCTAACAACATTCCACATGCAAATAAGAAATTGATTTAATTTAATATATAACCTGATCAATTAAACTTAAATTATATTATATTTTATAATATAACTATATTTTCAACAATAAAGACAAAATGTTAGTTCTTTTTTATATATGTTGTATAAGTTTTATTTTATATCCACACTCAAACAATTATTGAACTTCTCGCCTCATGTTTCCACAATCATATTTGATATTCTTACATTGATTACAATATTAAGCATTATCGCCATCTCATCTGGCTTACTGGTCGATGGCGCGAGCTCTCAAGGATCCGACGATCAGCAACATGCCGCCCTTGCTACGCGAAAACCGACCCCCCGCATTCGACGACATCGATAAGGCCGAGTGCATGGCGGACAGCTTAGAGACACAATGCACAC
>JAOPTZ010000015.1:1451846-1473126 GCA_027564475.1 Doxocopa laurentia | reverse complement strand
ATCTAGCTATATAGCTTAGCTATATAGCTCAGCTATATAGCTCAGCTACTCTAATTACTCTATGGTTCAGGTAATGTATATTTAGGAAATATTATATAGTTGAGAGTGTAGGTTTACTATTTATTTATATTCTCCATGCAAATAGACGACTTAAATACAGACAATTATCAGTTATTTAACTGCCTGCCTGATTAATTATTACTAATACTAATACACGAGATAAAGGTCGTCACGTCTTAATGGGTCTACGTTAACAGACAAACTTAATTCGTTATTTATTCTATTGTTATAAATATAAACGCTTGTCTGCTTGTTTTCACAAATTAACATCTATCGATATTGACGACTTTTAGTAAAATAATTTCTTTAAAAATAAGACCGACTTCAAAACAAAGATAACTATTATAACATATGCTCTAATAAATTCATTCGTCCATTTGTCGCAATATAGTCGAATTGAGTACCTTCTTCTAATTTTCGAGTCGGTCAAAAATAGAAGATACTTTTGAAAAGAATATTTTTTTTTGTAGCTTACATATTCCTTGGAAATGAGCTTTGTGATTTATTTCAAAAAAAATCTTTTTTATTCAAATGAGATAAATCGCAACTAAACTGGTTGCTTTTAAGTTAAACAATATAAATAATAATGGCAGTAAATATTTAATTTAAAGATTATGAGGAAAATAGTACGCATATATCTCATATCGTATTTCATTGTACAACTATTAAGTTTATTATGACGTAGTATTACTCAGGTATGACTATATTATTGCAAATATCTGGTTGACCGAGCTAAGCTCGGGATTTGTATAACAAAATACTGTGAAAATATTATAAAAAATATATAGAAAAAAGTGTAGAATGTAAATCAGCCTGATTTTGAACTCAGGTCTTCTGGTTTCGATACCATCCGCTTTCCCAACTATGCTAATATTAACTACGAGAACCCAACTATGCGAAAATTTCCTTCGTATTCGAATACCAACTTTCATTGCCTGAAACCAGAGATTAAACATTTTTTTAAATAAAACCTAGATCTATTTTTCGCCTTCCGTGAAATTCACTACATACCATTTCATGAAACCTCTTGGTACCGTTTCCGAGAATCCGATTACATTTATATATATATTGTTTAAGCACAGGGTTGTGTAAATGCAATTTATATTACACGTTGTGTTGACGTTGTTTCCTTCACCAGAGTGACATGACGGTTACAATAAGCATCATTGTAACACAATTATTGATTAAGGATATTTATAGAATAATCACATAACAGTAAAAATCTATTTCGGTTTGGCTTTCATCGATCGACCTCATTTCTAGTCTTGTCTAATAATGGTGAACCAATTGAGTAAATGTCGCTGAATGTCTTTCGTGTTTTATATTAATGACGAATTTTATTCAAACGCAAATTATATGTTAGCTTGTTTTTAAATGTGCGTGAGTTTGTTTTTAATGATTCATTTCATAGCAATGTCGAGCAGTCAAAAAAGGGCTTAAGTTTGTACGTCAATTAATCATCTATACAAACACATGAAGTTGTAATGTCAGTAATCTTGTAATGAAGAAATCATACTCATTATGAATATTGTGATCAAAGGTAGCCCTGTATTAAAGTGTAGCGATGTAGTACTTTCATAAAAAATATTAAAAATGCGAAAGTTTGTAAGCATGTATATGTATTTGTTACTCTGTCACGCTTCTGGGTGAATGGATGGATTTTCATGAAACTTTGCAGTAATATAGCTTAGGCATCAGAATAACATAATAAGTTAAAATTTATAGAGATTTTTTATAGTTCCGTCATAATATAACAATAACTGTTAAGTCGGAAAAAAATCAGTCCTCTAAGAGCTATGATGGAGTGCGCTGCCCAAACCGTTGGACTGACACAACGATAATTTTCTATAGGACTATTCGTCTTGAATAGTTCTAAATAAAAGTCTACGACAGCATATACCTTGTATGTGAAAGTCACTATTATCAAAATAGTGGACCATAAATACAATTAAATTGGGATTCTTTTTACAGTACACATTTAACAATACTTATCAAACTTTTATTCAAATTGATACCTTTGTCGCTTTAAGTATTTAATGTAGATAAAATTAGTATTATATTGTAATTTGGACGTATAGATTAAAAATGATAAGTGTAGGATTGACTTGAAGGTGCGTCATAAAGTGCCTGCGTACCGGACAGAGCGACCGAATCCGCAGGCAAAAGTTATTATTTAATAATGATACAATATTAATTTCAGCTTGGTCGATACGTGAGAAACCGCGTAAGGTTAAAATACTTATTCTGGAGAAGTTGCCGCTGGACAATTACAAGCTGCTGAAGTATATATTTCAATTTCTTTGGCAGGTAAAGTTATTAACTATTTTTACCGTCGTAAGTTTAATGAAATAGATTTCTTAGTATTTATATTTCATTGGCAGGTACAAGATAGGAGCTGCCTAAATAAAATGACCAGCGGTAATCTGGCGGTCGTGTTTGGTCCAAACTTGTCGTGGCCACCAAATGGTTCAATGTCGCTTCAAGCCATTGCTCCCATTAATGCATTCACAGATTTCCTCCTCGAAAACCAGAGGACAATATTCATCATTTAAACCGATCCACCGCTCACCATTATGTTATTAAGATCTGTGATTGTTCAACATTTTCACGTGTCTACCACGATTCTCTCGTCTTTAATGTACTTGAATGCCAAATACAATTTATACGATTTTATTAATTTTTCACCTGAGAGTAGTGCAAACTTTTTATAAATGTATTTTTCATTGCTCTTGTCGCATTCATAAAAAACATACAACAAAGTTAAACAGTGACTTCATATTACAAAAAATTTTGATGGTTTAAATATTGTTACGATAGTCCAATGCTTAACGTCTCGCTTGCGTATGTATGTTCATATGTATACCTATCGTCTCGTCTTATCAGTACGAAGACACAACGGAAATGCATCGTTTATGTCACAAGTACTGTTGTTTTATATCACTTTGATATCTATTTTCATAAAGTGGTAACAACACTCATTTTAACTGGTGATAATACTTTATTAAATTGATTTATAAATTACGTTGATATATAAATTTGCAAGCGAGATGTACGCATTATCATACATACATTTTGTGCGTAAAATAGTTCAATACTTATGTTGTACAACGACGTTTATAATTTTAGTTGAAGCATGAATAAATAACAATTTTTAGCAAATTATTAATCTATATAATCGAAGTAGCCACAAGGTATTTGAATTTAGATAGAATAGACCTACGTGAAATAGAATTAAACAAAACTATCTATTACTTCTACGAGTTTGTATACTATAAAAATATTTCAACCTGTTGCATTGGCAGTTACGCGTATGCGACAGTTTGAACGGTCTAACTACTCATTGTTGCTACAACGTATAAAATCATTTTTATGTCTAAGTAAAGGAAATCAAACCCTTTTTTATTCATATTTTTTAGAAATAAATAAAGCGTACATTTTGCACAACATCTAATGAATGATTAAAATAAATGATTATTTTGATGTACTAAACGTGCATATTGTAATCATGAATAATATGAATTCGTTAATCATTGTGAGGACTAAAGTCTAAAAGTAAGTGTGTAAATTAAAATGTTAATCATAGATTAATGTTTTATCGTAGATTTTTTTATTATGTAATTAATTTCCCAAAAATATTTTAATATAACGATTTCTAGTTTAAGTATATTTAAGCGTATTTAGGTCTTTTAAACACAGTCATCATTCCTTATACACTTTTATTAGAAAAAAAAATAACTATACCTAACATAATAAATAACGGCATTTAAGTAGAAGTTCTCATTTTCAAAATTAATAAAATGCATATACTTTTCTTCTATTTCTCAAACTTCCTCTATAAGAGATTTGAGAAATGATTATATGGGTTGGGCCAAATTAGTTTATACAGGATCGTTGGGGACAGGTCGTTAATCCATTGAGCGATTCTAGGAAAGCATGCCGCTCAATTGTTGAAGCGATACGCGTCGATACAAAACCTCCCCTAATGTTTAAGTTATACCAAATATTTACAATTTACACATTGCTATTATATAAACTGTTCAATGTAATTGCATATTAAATTATTATTTTTAATAGAACACAAAATAATTACTTAAATTTGCTTCGACGTATAATAATACCTGATAAAAATGCCATAATAAATTAGTATAATATATTACCCTACATAACAACTATTTAAAAAAAATACAATGTTGAAAGATTCTTTTTTAATTTAGTTTTCTTCAAGTTTACGTACGTGTGTTAAAATGTTCTCTTGTATAATTATATAGAAATTAAATTACAGGTGACTTTCATGTTTACATCTCTAGTAATTTTATTACATATGCTATACTTAATGTAATAATATGTAAGTTTAAATCATATAAAGATTTTATAATACCGTTTAAAGTAAAATTGTATGTAAACTGTAACTATTGGGCATTTTAGATCATATTTATAAATACAACACATTCATAATATATTTACTGAAAGCCAATTAGATAATATACAATTAAAAATAAGTAAAAATAGTAAACCTAAGTAAATTTATACCAAATATTTGGTTACAATCCACGTGTTTAGTTATCACATCAACTTGCAAATATTTTACATTATATTTTATCTTTAAAATAGTTGTGTAATAAACTAATTTCTACCGCGCTTTAAAGCAATACAATATCATTAGAATTTATTAAGTAATGTAAAGAACAATTTCACTACACCTACTCCAGACTAAAAATTATGACACTCTCAATAAAAATACAATCAACAAATATATATTTACATAAAAATTCTGCGAATGTTTCGCATGGGTAATCTATATTCTAAACTAATATTTTCTTAGCCTCGCAAAATCAACGCATATGGTCAGTTTCTTCTATGACCTTATAAAAATTTTCAACTGATCATAGGTGCTTCTAAATCCGCCCAGTTTATCATTTACACGAATTTAAGATTTATTTATAAATAATATCTAATATTAACCTTACATTCCACTTTTTTTAACGTATTATTTTATCTGTTACGAACTAAAACCCAGTAAAGCTGTTTTCCACTATTTTTCAAGGTTCTTTCTTTGAAATAATTGGCCCGCTATAATCGGTGATAAAAATCAATCTATTACATCGTAACTCAATTCATTATGCTAAAAAGTTTTTCATTTATACAAGATGTGATGACATACATTGTATTAATCGATTGCCCACCGTTAAACTGTACCAAGCTTATAAAGTCTGACTGAATTTTTCTACTTTTCCAATACCCATGGCATCTGATACCAATATAATATATGTATACATACAAGTTCCGCTACAAATACAAGCAAAACAATTTTCACTACCAATTATTAAATTCTTGAGAATTTAGGAGTTATTGAAATCGTACAGAATGTGGAATGTGGCCCAAATTACAATAACTAAACATAGTAGACACTATCTAAATAGATTTAATGTAGCTGATTTTGATGGCTTTACGAAATTGTTTAAAGGTTTTATTTTATGGCATTTTTACACAACTTCATTCGGTTTTATGAATATATGTATATATTATACTTCTATCAGCTTTTATAAAATTCAGGCCATTATTAAAATAAAAAACCGCCCAACTGCGAGTTGAACTCGCGTCTCGAGGGTTCTAAAACCACACAATAAAGTATATAAAAATAAAATTAATGTTGAATTTTAAAGTTAATATATGTAACAAAAAAAAAATCCTGTCAGCTTGTTTTTTTCATAGTATGTAGAGTACAAATAATAAAACCCTAGCGTCTTGAGCTTCGATTAATTTTCTATATATTTATTTTTCTATATATTTAATTATATATACTGCAACATTTACTAACAAAATTTCTTGAAGAATGATCTTAATGACATAACTGAAACATATTCCAAAACCTTATTTTTTACATGTATATGTTACATCTTTTTAGTTTAGTACAAATTCTTTTATATTATGAATGAGTGCAAATTAGCGTTTAGAAAACTATTTAATGAGAATCTCGAAACAGAAGCATTACAAAGCATCGCTATCTATTTAACTTGCAACTATATATGTATCTTGTATCTCATGCAAAAAGTTTTTATATAACTGGATCTCATACAAATTGTAAAGAATTCCCAACTTAGGACCTGATTATTTAAACATTTTATACAGTTTTTAACTTCAAACATAAACGATTTATTATTGGGTTAAAAATAAATTATATAACAAAACAAACTTAAATTCATTCATCACAAGCGTACCTTTCTCCATGTATAGATTTTATAAAACTGTGAAAGCATTAATTTTTATATTTGTAGATGTATTTTATACTTTTTATCTGATATAGATTAAATAATGAAAAATTCTTATATTACTGTGTCTATTAATAACTTAGTCATTTATAATAATAGTCAATATTAATCGTCTTTCTCTGGATTATTGTTAAGAAATATCTGTAAAGTGGGGACGGTTAATACAAACTACATTTATATCTGCAATTTTAATAAGTGTAATGTATTGTTTAAAAAGTTTAATAATATATCAATTGTTAACAAAAATGTAATAGATAAGATACAATAAATAAAAATTTCCTTTAAAATAAAATGAGTTTTTATTTCCATCTTTTCTATAAATGGAGTTGTGACGTTATTTCTCCTACAATACCTTGTGTAATGCAAGATATTTAGGAAAAATAACCTATGAGAAAATAAAAAATTAAATAAACATCTAAGAATATCTAAATTACTTTTCACATGATAATGGTTAAAGTTAGTTCAAATATAGGTGTTTTAGGCAGAGCTATATCTAGAAAGAAATCAACAAAATCGGCTTTTGGCCTAGCAACAAACATTTTGTCCAAACACCAATCGAGTAGATTATTAACGTCAATAATTCGAAACTCCAGATTCAGCTCTCCACTGAATGTAATGATAGGTTATTTGTGAAAGACCTACAATGTTTAGTAATATAACTACTGGCAGGGTTTCTATATGTGTTGTTGTGTATTAAATTTATAAAGCAATATTCCGACCCCTTAAAAGAGCTTTTAGTACTGTTAATAAAAATAAAAACTACAGTTACCATTCATAATAATATATAATTTTTTTTGGATGTCAGACAAATATTACAAAAAAAAATTAAAACTAAACCATTTTTAAATATAATAATAATCCCATTAACAGTTAATAACTTTTAAATTAATTAAGTTTTGAAAAATTTACACAACGAAAAAATATTGTTTTGAATGCAATCTATAAATTATATAAAATTCGATTTGACTAATATTGGTTTTGAATCAGTCCAGAGGTTTAAAAGGTGATGGAAAATATGAAAAAAATGCTTGAATATATTATATAAATATTTCGTTTTACCCTAAATCTATAAATTATAAATTATTCCCATCTGTGATCTGTCAAACATTTGATGTATGATCGTTACAATTTAGAAATCAATTAAATTTAAAAGTCGTTTAGAAATCAAATTTAATTTATAAGAGTAACTATTCCAGCAACAATTCTAACGTGTAATTAAAAAAATATATAAAACCTAATTCATATCGAGCATATTTTTATTATCAATTCCTTTTGTTCCGGTTTTTTTTAACCACATTTTTTTCTAAAGTTGAAACATTCTGCAATTCAGCTTTTTAAATTATTGATTCTGCGGCGGCATGAAGTTTAGCCGAGTTAGCAAGTAAAATATAATATATATAATTAAGGCTAAAATATGTTTTGATATGATACTGGTAACATTAAAATAGAACTTTTAGAAACTGTTTCCTCGGAATTGAACTTTAGATGTCAATTTTTCCTACATTTTATTAATAAATTATTTGATTGATCTTAACAAAACTCCGTTTTTTCCTTAACTTTATTGGTTAATTTCTTGTCAAAAGTTCTTTAGACCGCGTATAAATATTTAGTACAATAACTGTTGATTTCATTACGATTAACTTTTAAAAGGACGCAATTCGTCTCAATCGAAACACTATTAAGTATTAAGTAATAAATTAAAAATTATACATAGAGTAGCCTCTTTTAAAATGTATGGTAACTATATATTAAACTTGACTAAGATTTAAAATTACACTTAAAATTATGGTGTGAACCAGAGAAATGACCTAAAACTTTAAATATATCATATATAACAACAGTAATTGTCAAATCTGGGTGTATATCTTTAAGGCATTATAACGTCGCATTAATATATTCTTCTGTAAATTTGTGTTTCATTTTAACATTATTTAGTTGCTTTGCATTTTACTAAGCAAGTTACTTTATGTTGTAAGTTCGTCTTATTTATTTTTTAATGTATTTACCAGGTATTAATAAAATTAAGTAAAGTTTCAAGAAATTTCTTGAGTTCTGAAAACGTGTTTCAGTATTTTTGTAAAAACAATATTTTTAAATGAATTTCATAGATAGCTACGGAGCGAGTGACTACTTTGTTTTGTTTTCGTAATCTGATGTTTTGGCTAACACAAATAAAGTTTCAAAAATCCCCATCGATAATATGTGTGCTACAAAAGTTATTCGGGGTCAAAGGTCAGAATTTAAAAAAAAAACCTCAAATAAAAAAGTTGTAGATCTTAAAATTCTCTACAAAAATAGTCTTTATTACTTTTCTTTTTAACACAATTTTAGCATTACATAGTATTATGCCATATGGAATTTTACTATAGTGTACGTAATGCGGCTGCTGTTAATTCAAGCTTTGTGCTGCAAAAAAGAGTTTTTAGTTCAATTTAAAATCTCGCTTGCAAAGAAAAATAATTGAAGAAATTAATGTATTGACTGTTGCTTCTCAATATAAAAGAATTCGCTTTATATAGTGATGATTATAATATAAATACTAAGAACAAGCATACATTAATAATGCCACTTACTAGAGTTTATTAAATTAGTAAACCTTTTAAAGGACAATGAATACGTTTTTACAATAGGATCCCAGAAAGCGTTCAGAAACTTTTAATTAATAAATTTAAGATGAGTGTTAAAGAAAGTTTGTATATCTAGGCAGATTATAAAATTAGCGAATGACTTGAGGATACCACACCTTGGGAATGATACAGTCGGTCCAGACTTTTCCGTTGTTCTTTGAACATCAGGATTGAATATTGTCTAATATATAACTCAGGTATATATTAGACAATATTTAACTTATATAAAAAAAAAATCAGAACGAAGACTTTTCCAGAAGCCCCGAATTTAATATTGAGGTGAGAATAAGCTTACACAGACACGCTATGCAATGAAGCGGGGCGGTTAGATACTTGCAAATCTGGATGTTCACAAGCGGTTTATATGTACATCGGCGTCCCGAGGAACAAATGTTAGTTTATTAGAACGATTTTTGGCTTTGGAAATTCTTGCAAATAATAATAAATATTTATTTCTTCGATTTCGAAAAAGACTTACCTCAGTTGCTCAGTCGTTCGTTTGAGAATTTTCTAACATTTAAATATTTTTCTTTTTATTAATGCTTTGTATTTTATATAATAGTTCTAATGTTTTTTAGTGTCGCCTTGCATCTCTGTGTGAACTGATCATAAGAAACAAATGTGTCTAAATAAATATCTTTCACTGATATTTGTGTTGCTCTAGAAGTTATTTTATTTGAAGAATAAAGAAGTGCTAAATTGCTAAGTTACAATTTTTGTAAAATGTAAGCAATATAACAGGTGCGTAAACATTAATCGACAGTGGCCGATCAATATTGCAATCTAGGTCTGCCGGGGCCCGGCGAAACGGAATTAGGTCAGGCATTCTAGCTGATTGACCTATAAGAAATAGTATCTTTTTATCTTAGACGAGGCAAACAGGCATGTGGATCATCTGACGAATAGAATATCTGCCGCCTAGGAAATACGATCTTGGCTTGAAGGTCTTTAAGTCAAACTGTTTCTGAAAAACCGCTGGGGAAAGCTGGTTCCACAAAGTGGTCGTGCGAGGAAGAAAATGTCTTCGGAATCGTTATATGAAATAAATATTATAGCCGTAAAACTAAATACTTAATAAGTAAACAAAAAAAGTATCCTATATGTTATTTCAGAACTATTATACTGTAGTTCGTACTGTTAATAATAATACAATATTTATTTCAGTTTGGTCGACACGTGAGAAACGGCGAAAGGTTGAAATAATTATTCTGAAGAAGTTGTCGTGGCACAGTTATAAGCTGCTGAAGTATATAAAAGCCAATATCTGGTTTATAATATTATTTTTTTTAACAAAATAATTTAAAAAAATGTTAAAATAATATTAAAAAGTAATTTAAAAAAATAAAAGAGAAATTTAAAAAGTAATCTGAGCTGGGTTTGAACCCAGATCAAGCGGTCGTGCTACCTAGATCGTATTTTCGCCTCCGAAACTTCCTGCATACTAAGTTTCATGAATCCTCTAGGTGCCGTTTCCGAAAATCCCATTACATATATGTATATATACAAAAATATATGTATACAAGATTAACTCGTTTAACTATATAAGATAACAACATAGTCATACAAACGAAAACAATGACCTCCATATTACAAAATTTTGATGGTTTAAATATTGTTGCGATAGTCCAATGCTTAGCGTCTCGCTTGCGTGTGTATGTTCATATGTATACCCATCGTCTCGTCTTATCAGTACGAAGACACAACGGAAATGCATCGTTTATGTCACAAGTACTGTTGTTTTATATCACTTTGATATCTATTTTCATGAATTGGTAACAACACTCATTTTAACTGGTGATAATACTATTCTTTTCAATTGAAATGCCGGCGATTCGATTTTAAAATTAGTTTTTGAAATCATCACCGTCTACAATTTAAATACTTCGATTAATATTTGATTTGATATACATATATGTAAAGTGAAGACGGTTAACACAAACTACACTTATATTCTGAATTTAAATACGTATAATGTATTGTTAAAATAATTGAATAATATATCAATCGTTTACAAATATGTAATAGATAAGAAACTGACACTAAACAAGCAATAAAGCATAATTAAAAATAAAATGAGTTTTTATTTTCATTTGTTCTCTAAATTTACATAAGACTTCTCTTACACTGACGACGTTGTTGCACAGCGGTAGTGAACCTGTCTTAAACGCCACAGGTCGCGGGTTCGATTTCGGGACATATGTTTGTATTGACCATACAGGCATGTATTCAGGTCTTGGTGTTTGTGATCGTGATGTGTGTGTTTCCTGACCCCGGACACAGGATTAACACCCGAATACGGAGTGTGTGTTAACCTTGTGTAATATAAAAGAAGTATAATTGAATAAGATTTGTTTATCAAGAAAAGGAGGAAAGAAGAAGATAGTTTCTTGTATAAATACAAAACTAATGAAAAATAGCCTATAAAAAAAATTAAAATATATTATAAAGATCCAAAAAAATCAGATCCGATAAAAGCGTTTAAGGCACATCTGTATCTGGGAAAAAGTCCTTTAAAAAGCGATTAGTATTGTTTATAGAAATAAAAGATAACAGTAGAGTCGCGTCGTTTATGGTCAGATATCCGATAGAAATACTATCTAAAAAAAAACAAAACTATAACAGTTCAGAAACAGGACTTTTGAATTGAACTTACGCGCTTTAGTCTATAGTGGGTAATATTCACATCATTAAACGATTATTTTGCATTCATAGCATATTTTTTTTATTGTTAACATCGAGTTTTAGCTTTAATGAAGGAAAGATGAATACTCATCGAGCGAAACCCTACACAACACTGTGTAGTCCACCATTGCTCCATTTGTTCCGTATGGCCAGTAATTATTGAAATAAGATAACGGTATTGAATCTATAACGTATTAAGGGCATATTTGTGCTCCTCGACCATTAATTATTATACCATCATATTTTTTCAAATCAATTTTTGGGAAATTTGAAGTTTTTTTAGGTGTTCTCTGATTTCTAATTTATATAAACTGACCTAATTTTGGCTTAACCACCATTTTATAAATCGTAAAACGCTCTAGAATATACAACGCTCTTGCAGATTTGCGTAAAGCTACAGTAAGAGAAAAATGCCTCGGTATATTTTGGTGTTACTTCGTAGTAATTAGATCATTAAGTTTCAATGCATTTATTAAAGCATTGTTCTTGATGGAGAAAAAATTATACGAGTTATCAAAAAAATTAAAATATTTTTAATATATATCCAATATATCCAAATCAAAGTAGCTATGAAATTTATAAGCAGAATTGTTAATTCGCCCTTATAATATATTCTTGGGTTATATTTACATTACTATTAATAAAATTAAGTTCAAAATTTTCAATAAACTTCTTGAGTTGTGAAACACGTGTATTTTAAAATGAACTTCATGGAAGTTAACAGGCCGAACGGTTACGACTGGAATTTAATGTTTTAGCCAACATTTCTATCTATGTAACGGAATCTTTGTACTCGATTTATATTCACATTTAATAGTCGACTAATTCAAAATTGTGAACAATTATCTAGAACCGATGACAATACACGATTTAATAATCCTCATTAGGATTATCAGGATTTACGATTTTCACGTCTGAGAAAAGTGAGAACTTAAGTTTTTTAAACTTTTAATAGATAGGACTCGATAGACCATAAAATTATTTTAATAACACGTTTATATTTTATAATAATCTTTACTATTATCGCTTCAAAATATTAAACAAAATTATATATCAGATCGAGTATAATTTACAAACTATATTTTGTTTGTGTAATGCAACGATCATCTTAATATCGTAATACTATGATTAAGGCTTGCAGCGAATTAGGATAGTATCTACAGAATAGCAGAAGAATAAATTGTCCGTTTTGTACAATTAAGCCTTCGTAACCAAACAAGATCTCAATACACCCCAGCTCAGTGACACTATCAAAGTCAGTAGAGTAAACAGCAATACACGTATTCCACCAACAAAAAAGGTGCATTTTACAAGTGTATTCTTAAAGTGAACATACATTAAGCTAAGGTATTTACACCAGAGTCAGAAAAATTGTATTATCACATGATATCGCGAGCGGAGGCATTCGAGAATGACACAGAAGGGTTAGTTTTTGGGTCTCTGGAAGTCGTTTTCATCGAAGAGGAAAAAGTTTTTACAATTTTTAAGTAAAATCAAATTTTTTTTTTTTTATTCGTTCGTTCGTACTGAGGCTGGAGATATCAGCATAAGTAGTCTGCGCCTGTGCTGGATAGTTACGCACGTAATTTCTTCATTTGGATATGAATAAATTAACCAGTTAAGCAATAACATTGTATTTCTTTGACAAAATCTAACTAAAATATTTTATGTGTAAAATACGTAACGTATTTTATTTGTTATTATGGAATTAAAAATAAATTAATGAAAAAACATTTTCACGCAGAACTCGGACAACTAAAATTAAATCGATATTTTTTAAAAATCAATAAAAATGTACAAATTTTTTGAACATATAAAATAATTAATTGTATAAAAATTGTATTAATCAAGAATTTAGTACTTATTGCTTTTTCAACATTGACGCAAAGTAATATTAAATATAATGAATTTTAATAATATGCATGTAATTTTATTGCTTGCAACATTTTTATACTGTGCAGCGCCAACTGGTGGTTAATATCCGTAGTTTCGTATTGATATCTCTCACTTCGGATTCATATTGTATTATCTCGAATATTTGTGCTACTTTGTGACAAATCAAATGTTTATTGAATATGTGTTTGTGCTGAATTTATACCGAGGCTTAATTTATTGAAAATCTTATCTCAATGTTTATGTCGTGTGACAAGTTCATTTCAAATCCAATGACATTATATGAACTCGATGTGCGTTTTGGCCATTTTACTTGGCTTGCGTTGGTGATTCGTATATAGTCACGTGACCAAAGTGGTTTTCGGATCAATGGCGCCAAATGACTATTATAGAAAATGTACGTAAAAATGTGTTAATATATGCTTCCAATTACTTTTACTTCAAGAATACCTATTTGTCTCTTACAATTCTATACATGTATATACATATATCAAAATGTAGATGAATAAAATGATGCGTAGGACTCACGTCAATCTGGCAACAAAACAGTGCTGCTATCTATGTTGTCAATTTTGTTATGTAGTCTAATGGAAGACTAACCGTGTGATAAATATTTACGGTAAATATATTGCAAAATGGAATTGTTACTATCGGTTATAATGTTGAGTGGGTGGATATTTTACATCAGCAATAGACATAAACATATATTAAACGACAGATACTAAAACTAATCTGTCCGCCTCTGTTCTCGAATCCTCAGATCTATCTGCAGGCCCGCCATACATTTTGCTCATGGAATAGTGAAACGTCAAATGAGATTGTTGTTAAAGTACTGAAATAATACAAAAATATACTTTCTACTTATATTGCTTAGTGTATTTAAGTATTACTTCAAAATAATACATTGTTAATTATCGTATCGTACTTTAATCGATGCCAAGTACTGAATTGACATATTGGATTCCTTACGTCAAAGTGCCTTTTTACCTAAAGTTATTAACGACAAATAATAATTCCAGTCTTTTAACACAATTTATTATTAGCTTAAATTTTACGAGAAACTTATTTTATTTCATACTAAGTTTGGCTCTGTAAATAATGAGTCATTGCTTCATTGAAAAATTCGTGTTTATTTTTTTGTTTATATCTAATATTTTCTTTTGACATTGAATGCTTTATTAGTTCTGTTATTTATCTTTCATTTCAGGTTGCACTTATTTTGTGGTTGCAAACTGAAATGTCATCATGTGAATAATGTGACATTTTACACAATGTTGTTACCGCGTTCTAAGTGTAAAGCAGTGAAGGGTACTTGAACATGTAGGTTGTGCAAAAACTTAATAAGATGTCGTTGCGAGGCACAAAGCGGGCGTCTGGGATGCGTGGAGAGGAGGCGGGCGCATCCAAGCGTCGACGGACAGATCCCGAAGACGCTCTTTGGCAGCTTCGGCCTGTCAGTGACCTCAAGATGTCATCTATATATAATAGAAGTGCCTCAGAGGCACCTGCTGAACTATTCAGGTTTGTGTGATTTACCTTGTTTCAATAATTATAAAGTTTACTTTCAAGAAGACCAAGGATTTTCTTTAGTGATTAAGCTGAAGCGACTAGATTTTATTTATGTAGTTTAAGTATCTAATGAAGCTTTTGTGAAGATTGTTACATACTGTAAATTAATGTTAAACCTTATTAGTTATAGTTTTGGCCCATGCAAACTTCTTTAAATAAGATTTTGAAATTAAACATGCCGTCAATATTTAAAAAAAAAATGTTATTACTAATCACAAAACTACTGCTCAATCAACTGATTAAATTAATTTTAAAGCTTTGCGAAAATTATTTGGTGGCTTTGCACTACAGCTATGCTCTTATTTGACAATTAAAAGCGTATTGTCAGAAGACAATACATTTCATTCTATTAGTTAATCTTGACTTAAAAGTTAAAGACTTAAGTTAATAATTAATTGAGAATAACTTTATTTAATGAGTATGAATAAAGTAAATATTGATTTTTTCTTAATTATAATACTTAAAATTAAATTTAATAAATTTCATGTTTGCTAAGCCTTAAATGTATTATATCAAAAAGTATTTCATTGATAAAAACTGACATTGTTTCCAAATTAAAGCAAAATATAAAATAAGTAATATAAGGTTGCATTAGGTTATTCATTAATTAATAATATATATTACTTATTAATAATTTATTTTTCATAAAAATATTATTACTTTTTCATGTGAGTTTACCAATAGATAAATAAAAAACAAAGTTTTTCTATTGTGTTGATGGTCGGCTACTGGTAGTCATTGAGTATGTATGTATTAGAAATTTATAAATATAAATTGTCAATAGTTGTAAAGTTAAATTTAGTAAGTATTTTAATAAGTAGTCAGAACCACTTATTATAATTCTATGTATATAATAATTATATGTATGTTTACCTAAAGCTTGCTAAACTTATTGCGATGGTATAGGAAACCTGTAAACATTTTGTGAAAAGTGTTTATCAATTTGTTTAATCTTTATTACAGCAAATAGAACACTGCATATAAAAAGTGACTGTTTTAATATTATTAATATCAAACTATTACCCAGAATTATTTGATAACACTTTTCACAACATAGTAGCCCTTTAGCAGAAAAAGTTATGGTAAGTTATTTTTATTTATGTTTGTGTAAATAAATAAATTTATTATTTTTACATTGAAAATAAATGGTTTATTTTGATGTAGGGTATGTAATACCCTAGCATTTATTTTCATTCTATTATCTTAGACAGTGCTCACAAAATTATCTATATAAACATGTTTGTAATCAATCTTTGTGTGATATTTGTTTTTTGAAATAAATGTTTTGTATGTATTTATAAATTAAGTTAAGTCTTAAGAAATACTTTAGAATTAATATCGATATTGATGTGTTTAAAAGCTATAATTTAAATTGTATAAATTTTAGTTTCAATGGCATTATAGACAAT
This sequence comes from Doxocopa laurentia, assembly GCA_027564475.1. Lineage (NCBI taxonomy): Eukaryota > Metazoa > Arthropoda > Insecta > Lepidoptera > Nymphalidae > Doxocopa > Doxocopa laurentia. Next base: position 1,456,617 of record JAOPTZ010000015.1, on the reverse strand, counting down.
TGCTTTGTTTAATTTTGTAATTTAAATATATTTGCATAAAAATTTCAGGAAAGATCTCATCAGTGCAATGAAACTACCTGACTCGGAACCTTTAACAACAAGCGAGTACTGGATCATCACTGACACATGGAAGCAGGATTGGGAAAGAGGGGTACAAGTACCTGTAAACCCTGATTCTTTACCAGCTCCAAAAGTCAAAATCATACATAATCCGACACCACCCAATTTTCAAGAATTCAAATTGTGAGTTTAATGAGTAATTTTTTTTTAATCGATACATTATTTTATTATATATATATATATATATATCACGACTAGGATAATGAACTTGAAGATGCGTCTGGATTATAACCAAGTATTATTCAATAATAATATTTTACTACTCAGTTTATTTTACAAGTCAAGGAAGAAATTCTAATATATAACTCCTATTATTACTTACAGACCAAGAGACAAATACATCCACTTAACACGAGATGCAAATTACCTGACAGACAAACATTTCTTGAGCTCGGCACCAGCACTAGCAGAAGCTGCTTGCAGCTATGATTTAGATGCAACTGACACAGCTTGGCTAAAACTGCTAAATGCAGAACGTGCAAGAGCCGGTGCCCCATCAGTTTCTGAAGATCAGCTGGAAAAAGTCATTGAAGAACTAGAGGTAAGTTTCACTTTATATATTATTTCGAATTTGATGACTTTATGGTGGACGTCAGCAGTAACGAGCTTACCTTAAACGTAGGAGATTGTGGGTTCGATTTCTGCATAGAACATAAGATTGTATTGACCGTGCAAGTATGCGTTCCGGAGTTTCTGAATGTTTGTGATTGTGAATGTGTGGGTTCCCAGGCCCGTGACTCGGGAATCCTACTCCTGTTGAATGTGTAGGTAAATTTATTTAATATTTAAAAAATCATTACAATTCAAACAGATGTTTGAGGTTGAGAGAATCAGGATCTCAGATGATTTTAATGTTAAAATTGACTTTTAAGTAACTTTGACTAGGTCCATTAATCACATAACAAAAAGAAAACAATTTGAGTAAAAAACAAATCCTTTTTAATATTTATAAATATCGAATTTGTAAAAATCCTTATAAATTTTCGATTGCTGTGAAAAGAAAATATTGTTATCCGCCAACCTGCGTGGACCAGCCTTGTGAATTATTCTGTATATTCTGCCTTGGAGAGGAGACCTATAAAACAAAAGCAGGAAGTCATTTTTACATAGTTTTTTTTAAATTATTTTACTATCCATTCCCCGCCTGCTTCGTGTGGCATAATTTTAAAAATATTTCTAATGTCTGATTTATTTCTAATATCTTATATACATAAAAAATTTAAATTCTATTTATTACTATGATTAAGACTTAGGTTATGTGTAAATTTGCCTATACATCATTGTAAACTATAGTCCTGTATTGAAATTATAATACTTTGAATGAATTAAAACTATTACAAAATATGATGGTTGTATAATTATTAGTATTTTTACCACAACTATATAAAACTTTAAACAAATTAAATATAAAATAAAGGTTATTTTGGTCACATGAAAAATTTAAATAATATTCAGATTGATAAACATTGATAAAAAGCAAAAATTTCTCTAATTTCATATTTCAATGAAAATTCCTATCAAAAAACAATTATTTGAAAATATTAGCTGCAACTGAGTTCTATAATAGAATTTTAAAAAAATATTGCAAACGCTGGCTGAACCCTACAAGATAGATCAATATAAATAATGTATTGCAGTATTATACACCTTAAAAAGGTCTACTAAAAGTCTGAGATGGTAAATGTCTATCTCTTAAATATAACCCACAATAATCATTTATTATCCTTTTTATGAGAAATATTGGCTCATTTATGAGGCAATTTCAAGCAATACTAAATTAATCCTTAATAATTAATTTTAAAATTAGCTGTAAATAAAAATTAACTTAAAATTTTTTAATTGAAAAAGCATATTTCAATATCTATTAAAAATTAGCTTAAATACAATATTAACATTTTATAATTAATTAACCAATGGTCCTAAGAACCTCATGGAAATTATAAGTGAGCCCATAAATCAGTTTCTGATCAGCTCAATTTGTCCAAAATCCACTATTCCAAATGGTTTTTTACATATACATATAACATACGTGGTTACACCAGAAAAGCCTCAATTCAACATTTGTGTTTCAATTTATTAAAGAAAAATGAATATTCAAATTTTTTATGTTTTTCCGTTTGAAAAATTTAAACGGTGGTAGTCGTCATACCATACGGCTAGGCCACATATTTGATTCTTAATGACTTCAATTTTGCTGTTAAACTGCTGCAAAGTGATAATATAATTTAGTTTCAAAATTGGGATAAACATAATTTATTAACACATTATGTGCACTTTATTTTCTTATCAACTTCAATCATTTAATGATCTTTTTCAATCTTAATGATGTTGGTTTGTTGGGCCATAATATGGAGTAACAACATCAATGCTATGCTTGATAACTTCTGTTATCATGTCAGTGATAATGGGTCTTATTTCACTAGAGAGTATGATGATATTCGAATATGAATTCTGGGTTATTCTTATGGAAAAGGTCTTAGTTATCCTTAAGATAATATTAATATGAAATCTGTTAATGTTATTATTTGTAGCCAAGGCATTGGAAATACTCGCAATCAACAAGTACATACCAACTAAGAACATTATACTTTAGGGAATCCCAAGTTCGATGACACATCTTATAGATATTGAGAATGACATCTTTCATATGTGTTCAGTAGCTATCAAATTTAACTTTTCTTTTTATATTTATAAACAAGCATGATGCATGCTGAAAGTGTTTTTCAAAAATGCTTCGATCATATTGTATGACAATAAATATTATATTTATGATTAAGCCAAAACATTATTAATTTCTAAGCAACTAAATTTTTGTTGCATATGCATTGTTTATAAAATCAAATTTATGCCAGCCTGATTGTTAGTGGTAAGGACGTGATTGTTAGTGGACATTGGCATTTGCTCAAAGATGCTTGTAACACCGAGAACATTAGAAGTTTATTGCATCTCCCCTTCCTGTAACTACATTGTGTTCCATATTTTGGTTCCGATGTGTAAATGAAGACCTTGACCAACTGTTACAAATGTAGAAAGAACTCTAGGTGTCACATCAAACTTTTTCTTATATCTCATTATTTCTTGACTTAAGGGATTACCTAAAATCTACCAGTATGTTTTTAAATAGTTAAGGGTCCTAGCTTAGAATATAATTTTTTGTAATCTTTATTTAAATAATGTATGGCTATGACCTGTCTGTGTACCAGATATATAATAAATAAATAAATAAACAAAGTCAAATGGCCTAAGCCGATATTCCGGAGCCAAATATGCCGATAGCCGATATTTTAGGGTAAGAACCCTAAAATTAAAGTAATAATTCATATCACATTAGACTTTCAACTTACCTAGTACAATTAAGATTATTGCTGCGAAATTAAGATCTGCTTTCCCTTGTTTATCACACTGGCCCATTTAAAACTGGCTTCGTCTTGTCCAAATTGGCTTCATGATTTACCTCAATATGGCAACACTCTTAGAGATAAGAAATGGGTGGTTTAGAATTGTGGTGCTATATTCAATGGGGTTTACTTAACATAAACCAGCTCGTTTATATCTTGATGGCTCGGTAATTGACTAAACTATCTCTTCTTCAGTGGAAAAAGTACTATCGATTTCAGATGCTAGTTTTTAGTGACTTCCTTAAATGTAGTGAAGTGAAGGATATCCTAAGGCCCATGAAATATGTGCTTCTAGTTTGTATAGTAATAAATGCCAACAACAGCCAGCATGTCATTGATAAGTAACATAACTAATGTTGGAATGTAGTACACAGTATTGTGGTAGTCACGAGAATTAACACTTACCTTTGGTGCAGCTTCCATCTAATACAGCATGGGATACATGAGATAGGAAGCTGATCTTAAGATAGTAACTTCGATAAAGCACCATTTTTAACATGTTTGCTATTTCTATGATCTTAATATAATATTTTGTTTCTTTATGATTTATAATGTCTAACTTAGTTCTCCTCACCAGTTATTACGTACATTCCAAAATGATAACTTCATTTCTTCATCATGATATATATATACATTTAAAAATTAAATATCATTAAATCAATATGCTGTTATGTTGTTAAAAATATTTTCAGTAAATAAAATACAATACCAGAGTGACCCAGCTTAGCTCGGTAATGTACTACTATACTACTACGAGTACTAGATTCGGCTTTTATCTATAAAATAATACTTAGATAAAAATTATTTTAAAATATATAAAAAAATAACAAAGAATACATAATAAAAAATAATATTTAATAACTATAAAAAGTAATCCGTCTGGATTTGATCCTGGGTCTTTTGATCTTTATACCACCTGTTTTTCCAAATATGCTAACTTGTCAAAAATGGGAAATTTACCTTCGTATTCTAATAGCAATTTTCATTGCCTGAAAACATGGATAAAATTAACTTTATTTTTAAATAAACCTAGCTTGATTTATCTCCCCCAAAACTCCCTACATACTAAATTTTATGTAACTTGTAGGTGCCATTTCCGAAAATCAGGTTCTATATATATATATATACATATTAGATTAGATTTTACTGATTAATTACGACAATAAATTATTAAAAACTAGCTGTTGCCTGCGACTTCGTCAGCGTTTCCGTCGTTTTTCGTAAAAAAAAGTACCCTTATGTCCATCCTCCCG